>JZKD02S0363794.1:141966-155631 GCA_000966675.3 Picea glauca | reverse complement strand
TATTGTTTTGGGATATCCTTGGATAGAATCAGTGGGTACCATTAATATTAATGTGAAAAAGAAGTTTTTGAAGTTGTGGTACAAGAAAAAGAAAATCACATTGTAGGATGTGTCTTTCAATAAGAAAGATGGGCCCATGAAAGCTAGCAAAGAAGTTATTGTCGATTCGGAACTTGAATCAGAGGCAGAGTCTACAGAAGGAGATGAAGGAAAACTACAAGAAGGACATAATCAGGAAGCTAAGGAGGTCATTGACTTAAATGCACAAAGTGTTCCAGATTTGAAGAAAAAAGAACAAATTCTTACAGTTTTTGTATATCGCCATCCACATCATATAAAGACACAACAGTTATCAAGGCAAGGGCCTATGCATCAACACATTTATGCACCAGTAGGGCACCAGATAAAAAACCAATCAAGAGGTGCATGGAGGACTACCAACACTATGGGAAGAGTTCAAGCTACAGAAACAATCCCATGAAAACCCTGACATAATGCAGAGCAAGATCAGGGTGGCAAGATAGTAGATAGACATCATGTTTGACTTCCATTGGGATGGATGGATGGTCGTACCTAGTACCAGTTGGCTACATTACTCAACCGGTCATATTGTATGGTTTATTCTCATGTTTCGAGGACAAAACATGTGAAGGTGGATGGAATGTAGTATACCTAGGGAGGTAACATGGGGTACCTAGGGAGGTACCCAATGTGAATATAATTATGTGTTATTAGTGGAAGTCATATAATATATGAAAATGTGGTCATTTAATGTAAGGTTGACTAAGTCCACTATATTAATAAAGTCCCACTATGGTATTTGGATGTAATAAATGTGAGAAGGCTCTCTAGAATGTTCCTAGGAGATAGGGAGAGCTATATAAATAAGTGTAAGCAATGTAATAAAACATAGTGAAGAATATTGTGATTGTACAAGAAAGGATTGCTTGAGGATTTTTATCCTTCCATAAGGATTAATATATGGTGTTACCCTACCTCAAGGGTTTTGGATATTTCTTGTGTTCATTGTTATGGTGAATGGTTTATGGTTTATTCTTGGTTATTTCTGAAGTATATTTGCAGATCTGGTTTATGTACTTAACATGGGGTGTTACAGTTGTCGAACATGGTATTAGATCATGTTTGAATACCCACTCTTGTTGTAGATCGAGATCGTGAAGCCGAGTTGTCTCATCTCCATTGTTTTCCATTTACATACATTTTTGGGCTGAGAGGACTATTACATTGCGTCTGTAGTGCTCATTTCATTCAGGAACACTTTTTTTCCACTCGAAAAGGTTTATGTTTTCCCAAGATATGACCATTTCAGTCATATCCAGAGGTATAAAGCCTGCATACGCATTTTTTAAAATTTTTGCAGAGTATTATTTTGGTTTTTTTTTTCGGTTTTGTATTATGTATTTCCGGGTTTCTACTCTTTTAGATCTGTGTATTCTCTTTTCCCTGTTCCCTGTGTGATCTTGACAAATCAGAAATAGATAGGAAAATGTGCATCTTCCGGGTAAGCTAACTAAGATCTAACCCTTGTTGTCATTGAGAAGCAAAAAAAAATTCTTGTGTGAAAAGAGTTTTTTTTTTTTAGCACGCTCCCCAAGGTCGACAACAACAAAAACAACAACAACCCCAATCCTCTTCCTAAAAAATACAATATGTTTTGCTATACTATTTGGTTAAAAATTGTCTTATTAAGTAAGAGGTTTTGAGTTCAAGTCTCTATTTTGTTACTCTTCTTTGAAAAAGTTCATGCTCAAATTGTAAAGTGTATTTCACTTCAAGTATAAAAGTGAATCACTATAAGTAGCTTTAATATTTTATTTTAGAGTTATTTATTTTGCATGCAGCTTCTCTTTTATAAATTAACTTCATTGTAAAAGTGATCTCCACTTCTCTTTGTAAAAGTGGGTCACTTCATAAAGAAACTTACACTATCATGTGGTCTCTTGGTTACCGTTTATGACTTTTTTTAAAAGGCCATAACTCTCACATCTGAAGTTCGTTTTCAATGCCGTTTTTTTTTTTTTTAAATTGCATAACTTTTCGAGATTTTTCCATCCAGATCATCAGTTTTAATTTTTAAATCCATATTATCTGCATATTTAATATGGATTCTACAAGTAATATCTTGTTTACCAACAACAACTACTTCCAATGGAAATCTCATATGGAAGATTTATTAAGAAGTAATGGCTTGTACTGAATTACCTTGGGAAAGGAAAAAGCACCCACTGATGATGATAAGAAAGTTAAATGGACTAATAGGAGCGGTGAAGCACGTGGACTAATTAGAATGTCCATCTCTCCTAATTTAAGGTTTCACCTTAAAGAAATTGATGACCCCAATGAATCTTGAGAAAATATTGAATCTGTGTTTGGTAAACTCAATATTATTCGAACACAATAGTTAGAAAATCAAGTACTGACCTTAAGTCCAAGTAATTTTTCTTTCCTTGGAGACTATCTATCTAAGTTTAAAACACTCATAATTTTATGTGAGGAATGTGAGATAGACATGGAGGAAGAGAGTTGCATCTATCTTATTCTTTCTAAGATAGGTAGTGCATATTTTGTGTTTGTATATACCTTTTATGCCATGAGAGAGGCTCTAGGGAAATCTTATCAAAAAACCACTCTTGAGTTCTTTTGTGTTTCTTTAATTAGAGACAAAGATAAGCTTATACAACTTGGAGTGATCAACACTGTAGGTACCTCCAACAAAGCCTTAGTTTCCCAACAGAAATATAAACCCGAGTATCCCAAGAAGAAACATCCTCACTACAACAACAAGCAACATAAGGGTCCCAAACATGCTCAGACAACTTCAACACCTAATGGTGACAAAGGAGCAAAATATAAAAATAAGAAGACTGACAAACATTGCAACTTTTGTGATAAAGATGGTCATGATGAGTCCAAATTTTTCAAGGTGACAACTTTAGAAGCAGCGATGAAGAAGCACAACATCAATATTGATTCTACTTCTTCTTCTTCTTCTCATGGACATGCACTCTCCACTTTTGGTTTCTCCTTCAATACAACTTCTTCTTCTTCTTCTTCTTCTTCTTCTTCTTCTTCTTCTTATGAGTGGCTTATTGATTCTGGATCATCTCATCATATGGCTAAGGATAAAGACATATTTTCTTCTCTAAATGAATGTAACAAGAAGAAAATATTTGTTGGTGATGATAGATCTCTTAGTGTTGTAGCATCTAGAACATTTCAAGTAGATAATGGTCATTTCAATGATGTATTATGTGTTCCAAGTCTTTCTTGTAACCCTCTATCAGTATATCAAATCATTCATTCAGGTGAAGGAAAAACCGTAGAGTTTTCACCTCACCAAGTTGTAATCAAGGATCTAAAATATCCTAAGCATGTTCTTGCAACTGGAATTGTTGATGATATTACCAGGTTGTACAAGTTTGACAACTTTGTGTCATCATCTTTTTCAATCAGTTTTTGTTTCCCATAGCGATGACTTGAGCAAACTTTGGCATGAGCGGTTTGGTCATCTAAATTATTGCTCATTTCAGCAACTATGTAATCAACAAATGGTGACTAGTCTTCCTCCTGTTTCATGCAGAGATGGTGTTTGTTTCGGTTGTGTTCTTGACAAACATCATTGGGACATTTTTGACAAATGTGCCTCTTGGCATGCCTCAGGCCCTTTGAAGCTTGTTCATAGTGATTTGTGTGGTCCACTTTCTTCTCCTTTTTCTAGGTGCAATTATTTCTTAACCTTCATTGATTATTTTTTCAGACGTACTTGGGTTTAATTCTTAAAACTTAAGAGCGAAGTTTTTGACAAGTTTTTGGCCTACAAGGCCCTTGTAGAAAACCAATCTGAACATCAACTTCAAAATTTAAGAACAAATAATGGAGGCGAATATGTGAACAATAGTTTTACAAGTTACTGCACTACACAAGGCATCCAAATGCAACACATTGTTCCATATACACCACAACAAAATGGTGTTTCTTAGAGAAATAACCATACATTAAAATAAATGGCTAATTGTATGAACCAATCTAAGGGATTGAGTCTAAAGTATTGGGCGGAAGAAAACAACTGTGCAAATTACATAGTCAATCGCACTCCCACAGAGGATTTTAAAAATATAACACCGGAGGAAGATTGGACTAAAACTAAACTAGATGTAAGTCACTTCCATGTATTTGACAGTATATCATGGGCTCACATTCCTGATGAGAAAAGAAAATCATTGCATCCTAAAAGTGAGAAGTGTATATTTGTTGGTTATTCTGAAGATGTCAAAGGTTATAGACTTCTTCAAATACATTGTAATGAAATTATTATTAGAAGAGATGTCAAATCTGATGAAAATATGTTGTCTTGCGAGCCTAATTCGACAATTGTGCCTTCTTCAGCCTGCGAGCCATCTTCGACGTTTGTTCCTTATTATGTTTCTATTCAGGTTTCTTCTTCAGATGATGACAGCAAGGGTGACAATCCACCTCCACCTGCTGACCTTCCTCCAGATGAGTCCTTTGAACCTTGACCAGCACCAGTTCCATTGCTTCCTAAATGGTTCCGTTGAACATGAGAAGTAGCTAGTAGTCTTGTCGATGATCCTTCAGATCATCCTCAAACATGTTCATAGTTCTAGCGAGACTCTTCTCTTTCAAATAAATTTTTAGAGACTCATGATCCAGAGACATTTGCAGAAGCTTCAGGTCATCCAGATTGGGATACAACAATGAATGAAGAGTATCGTTCWTTAATGGAAAACGATACTTGGGATCTTGTACCTCTTCTAAAAGGAAGAAAAATTGTTATATGTAAATGGGTCTACAAAACTAAGTATGCATTAGATGTAATTTTTGAAAGACATAAGGCTTGGTTAGTTGCCAAAGGATTTTCCCAAGTTGAACGAATTGACTATAATGAAACCTTTTCCCATGTAGCCAAAATGAATTCCATCTGCCTTGTTCTTGCCCTTGCTTCCTTACATAAATGGGAGGTCCATCAGATGGATGTTAAATCTACCTTCTTGCATGGAGATTTGCGAGAAGAAATCTACATGGAACAACCTCTTGGCTATGTCCATAATGACTCTAGCCTTTTTTGTCTCCTTAAAAAATCTCTTTATGGTCTTAAGCAAGCTCCCCGATCTTGTTATGCCAAAATGGACAACTTTCTTATTGACACAAGATTCTCTAGATGCCATTCTAATCCTAATGTCTATACAAATAGAGTAGGAATCCATCTCATAATCCTTTTCCTTTATCTTGATGACCTTATCCTTACTGGTAGTGACTCAAAAATTTTAAACCATGTGAACACCATCCTTAAGAAGAAATTTGAAACGAAAGACTTAGGCTTTTTGCACTATTTCCTTGGCCTCCAAGTTTTTCAAACCAATGAAGGAATTTTTCATTCCAAGTCTAAGTATGATTGTGACCTTCTTCGTTGCTTTCACATGGATGATTGTAAACCAGCCCCTTCTCCCTTATAATATGGAGTCAAGCTTACTACCACCTGTACTTCTCCTAAAGTTGATGCCATGTTGTACCGTTAGTTAGTTGGTAGCCTCTTGTACTTGATTCATACCTGTCCTAATCCTTCCTTTGTTGTTGGTCTTGTTGCCTGGTATATGCAAACACCCCATGAAAGCCATTGGAAAGTAGCTAAAAGGATACTTCACTATGTTCATGGTACAATTCAGTTTGGGATACATTACAGTTCAGGGGGGACTCCTTTATTGGTTGGTTTCACTAATTCAGATTGGGCCAATGACCCTGGTGATCGGAAGTCTACTGCAGTTTATGTTTTCAGCCTTGGTTCAGGACCTATCACTTGGCCCTGTAAGAAACAACAGGCTATTGCACTTTCTTCAGCAGAAGCAAAGTATTGAGCAGCAGTAAATGCAAGTCAGGAAGCCTTGTGGCTTTGACAGATCCTTTCAGAGTTTGAATTTGAGCAACAACATCCAACAAGCCTTTGGTGTGACAATCAAAGTGCCATCAATCTCACCAAATACCCAGTTCAACATCAATGCAAAAATAAAATCGAGCTACACATGCACTTCATCAAAAAGCTCATTCATGATCAAGTTATTGAAGTGCTCTTTTTCCCTACAAAAGATCAAGTTGCAGACATTTTCACAAAGTCTCTTACAGAAGCGAAGTTTCCAAACTTAGATCTATGTTAGGAGTTCAGGAAGTTGTCATTAAGGGGAGATAGGCTCTAATTCCCCCTTCCTTATCCTATTGTGTCAACATTGTAAATCCTTCAATCCTATCCCAAGTTGTTCTTAAGGGGGGATGTTAGGATATTTAGACACTTAGGAGTTAGTTAAGATCTACTTGGTCTAATGCGTTGTTAGGTAAAAATGTGTTTCTTAGTGTGTTTCTTTAGTATGCATTAGTATGCATTTGTAGTTAGGAAATCCGACAGTCACGATATGTTCCCGACATAGAGTGATCTGATGGTTCATACTCTCCTCGATATTAACATCCATTGATCCATGGATTAACACCCAATTGGTCCATGATCTCTATTTAAATAGCATGGAGGGTCATTTGTTGATGATCAATTGTGAGAAACTCTCTTGTAAAATCTCTCTGTAATATTTTTCTTTTGCATTAATAAACTGCTCCAAGTGGTCACGTTGGCTGGGGCCATAGATGTTTCCCCATAGGGGTTTTACCATGTGAAAACATCGGTGTGTTGATCTTTGATCTAGTTATGTGAGTGGTTAATAAAGGTGTTTGTCCTCTCTTGGAATACATGTGTTGTCGAGCAGTAAGAGGCTTAAGGGAAATAAAGAATTTGGGCAAGGGAATCTCGAGATATAATGTAGATAACTCAATTTCCATCTCTCGACATCACCCTACCCTTAGTGTCTTAGTAGTTTGTTGCACACCAGTGAACAAGCTCTTGGAAATTGAAATTATGTGAGACGTTGGACTAGGTTAGGTTGAGATTCTTTGTAGGTTCATGCAAAAACCTTGGACAGTTATGGCAATGGTAAATTAGATAAGACTTCACACAAATTTGTTTGTACTTGGTTGCATCCTCAAATCCATTCCCTTATTTTGATGTGAGCTTCAAATTTTTTTCCATTGGAGTAGAGACATGTTTACACTCAACCATGCCAAACTTGTTCAACAATTCTCCAATGTACCTGTTTTAGGAGATGAATATGTACTTTGGATTCTGACTCACTTTAATGCCCAAATAGTGGTGAATATGTCACAAATCTATCATCTCAAAGCCTTATTTCAATCTTTCTTTATGAATGGAATATATATTTCATTGTTCCATGTTATGAATATATCATCTACATACACTACAATATATACAACAATTTTACCAACTTTTTTGACAAACAAAATTGCATCTTCAAGATTAAAGTTCTTGAAATTCAATTTCAAAATATGCTTAGTTAACTTTTCATACCAAGCTCATGGTGCTTGTTTCAAACCATATAAGGATTTGATGTAATGATACCAAGCCATTATGCAAGGATCATCACTATTTTGGTGTCTTTTTAAAACTTTTTCTGAGTGAGGTATTTCGTCAAATAGTTTGTTGATCTATTTGTTTAGAGGTGTTTATATGTGTTTATGCAGCAAATAATAGAAAGAGATAACCATGGAACATACCTCAACCATATACAATATGATAGACAAGTCAAAACATCTCAAATCTTCTTTTATTCATAAGATAGAAGAACCTGCTACAATGAAGATGTCGATCTGGAATGCTCAATAGATGGCCAAGAAGATAGACACTGAATAATAAGTATGAACTGCTACAAAATGCTCCCGACAATACAAAATAAGCCTCCAAAGGCTGGATATAATATGAATACCAATGCCAAGTGCCAAACCCCTCAAGTTGGAAGATGCCACGTCCTGTTGTAGTACTGAAGCTCCTCAATATTTCGGCCCTACTACCAAAGATGTCCAATCATCTCAAGAAAGGTGTCAAACAGTAGATCGGGTGATGGCAAGAATAACCTAGGTGCCTGAATCTCCAATATCCTTGTCAATCACTGTAGATCTAAAATCCCCCACTGAATGGTGTGCCCCACTGGATGACTGAAGCCCTAGATAAGTCGGCCCTGTTGAAGGAAGCCTCCAAATGCTATGAAACTCTCCAGAAATATAGATCAGGGAACTGCACGTCACTAGGTGAAGTCTCAGGGTCACATCTGAAGTATAAATCCTCCAAACTGACTAGATCTAAATCTCAGAAATGCCCTCCTTCTCTTCAATTCGTCCCACTTCTCTAAGAAATAATTTGAACCATGAAACTCTCTCAAAAAGCACTAGGAATGATGGTGAAGATCCTGCAAGAAGAACCCAAGAGACGGAATCTCCAAAGACCCTGCCAATCTCCTACAACGAATCTCTATCCAAGGATGGTGCGCCCCTCTTGCTGGAAACCCTCAACGGGTATGCCCTCTCTCTATCTGCACATGAAACTGATGTAGAATCCCCATGCAAATGAGTAGATCTGGAACTAGAATGGTGTGGGAGAGTATTGCATCTCCGGGACCAAGCTTGGGACAATCTAGGTGGAATCTTTCACCACCGAATCGTCCTCTAGGGTTTGTTAACTCAAAACCCTCAAAACCCCCAATGTTGGGCTCACTAGCTAGAAGCCAGAAATCAAAAGATAAACATACATGAATGATGAGAAGAGGCCCTTGCCTTTCCTTTATAATTTTTGCCTCACCTTGTCCCTCCAAAGTGACTTTCATTTTATTAATATTTAATTAATTAATTAAATCACTTTAATTAATTAATTAACTTTTTTACCTTTGAAAAGCTCCTTATCTCTCCCTGTGGCTTCCCTGGCCACTGAAAGTCACTTCTAGCCATCCCATCATGTAGTGTTACTCCTCTCGATTCCAATGAGATATTACACTGAGAGGTTCCTCCAAGTAATGTGCCCAAAATGACCTCTTCAGTGAATTTCATTGACTTATAGCTCAAAATAGTCAAAATCATGGAAATTGTCGGAATGCAATGGAACCAAATCCAACCTGTGCAGAATGGCTCATAATGATGGAATATGATAATAAATGCAAGATGGACCCCACAATGCCTCTCAAATACCCCTATACTCGTGATAGCATCCATCTGGCTACTCTGGTCATCATAAATCACTGCACTATGATGATGTCCCAAAGTGGGGACATTACAGTCCTCCCTGCTAGAAAATTGTTTGTCCTCAAGCAATACCCAAATCCCTCCAAGTAAAATACCAGGATCCCATGTCCACTTGTGGGATACACAGTAAAACCCATCAAAATATGAACAATAGTATACTCCACCCCCTGGATCCCATATCAAGAAGTGAACTGCAATACTTTGCGAAGCATAGTCCTGAAAGATATCAACCCTGTGAACCTCCTGTACATGACACATGGCCTCATCTCGGAATGAGTCCATCCTCCAGATCTCTACCAAGATCCACACGGCCTCCATCAACTACATATGCTAATGCACGAATGAGGTGCTGCAAGACCTCCATGAGACACCTACAAACAACGCACTCCTCTCCATATTGAAGCTCAATGGAAAGTTAGAATAACTTTCCCCTGCAATGGTCCACTCTCCTCTGTCGGTCAATGAACTGCTCAATCCTGGAATCCTTGGGTCCCATGCTAACCTCTGTTGAAGATCCTTATGCTGTCACTGCACTTCTCTGACCCTGACTGTCTGCCCCCTACATACATCCTGAATCCTCCTCTCCTGGGTCCTCAAGCTGAAACACCTATGACCACCGGACCTGCTTTCCAGAAACTGTATTTGTAAAGGAATCTTTGTAGAAGAAGTACCTATCCAAACACCTCCATGCCCTATCATGGTGATCAAGTGGAAGGAAGGCTCTCACCCCATAGGACAAGTACCTGCAGACCCACTCCAAACCAAACCAAGGTGGAGTGTGTGGCTCTCTAGTGCCATCATGCTAACAAAACGAACTCCTGGGTCCCATGGAAAGCTCGAAAGTTTATCACTTCCAATCTCCTCTAACTGCTCCTATGTGAGGCTAATCATTTTCAAAAGCCCTCTATGCTCATATGTCATCACCTGGTCTATGATGCTCACCATCACGCACCAAGTCTCAACTGTCTGTCTAACATGGTCCACCTCTGACCTGTTGTATGCCGTAAAAGTACTCATGTCATGTAGTCTCGGCCTACTCACTCTCCATTCCCTCAGCCATGGCCTATCCCTCCTCATGCTATTTTCTATGATAAAAGTGTCAGGACGGGCTAATAGAAACATCTACAGTTGACTGTAGGATTGAAAGTCATTACATGCTTTGGTCAATCCCAAGGATTTGACTAAATGCTTTTCCATCGGTATCCATGATAACTACTCGCTTGTAGTCATCACTAAACCCCAATCATCAGGTACAATCAAAAGAAACTCCTCCAACTGCTCGTAAACCACTCTCCATCTCCCCTCACCCAGGCAACTGCTGAAATGGTGAAGGTGAGATCTCATAACCATATGATGTTTCCAAGGAGTGGCACCTACATGCTCCCCTAAGTGTGTCTCCTCCCTGCCAAGCAGTACACCCCTTTGAATCCCACCATACATCTCATCATGTCTCTGTGAACTATCACTCATCACTGTATGCTCTGGCATACTCCTGTCATCTCCCACAAACTCATGATGCATCACAGATCCTGGGTGTACGACTGGACCAATCACTATATGGAGATAAACCACTCCCAAGACACAAATGGAAGTGTCCCCCATCAACCGGTGCTCCTCTACTAGTCCACCAACATCCTCTAACCATGTGACCAAAGAATATATCAAGGTGTCTACCCAGATAGATGAAGTGGATCTCTAACAGATCTCCTCAAGAAGCTCATCTGATCTAGACTTTGATTCTTGAAGGGATGTCTGTGTGCCTCTCAAGAATCCTCGAGTGCTCTGCAAATCCTTAGTGAGTCGGTCTACCTCCAACTCCTACCCCCTCAGGGCCCTGTGATACAACTCGCCAATCCCCAGTAAGTAGTCCCTGTCTGTCAACAACTTTTGGTAGTTAGTCCTCATCATAGACACTCTCTTCCTGAGAGTGTGAAAATCATCCATGGAAAATCCTCCATCCGAGCTACCTTGTGCCACTGATGCTCTCCAACAGTAATTTTTCATCGTTCCATGCATGTCATCAATACGTCTAGTGGATGCCCTGATCATAGCCTCACTAACTCTCAATTGTGCTGCTAAGTGGTGTGACTCCTAATCATGGTCATACTGATGTGCCATCTTAGACCCCTCACTGCTAGTGTCAGTCCTACTAGTGCCAACTCTAGAATCCCCAGAAATGCCCTCTGCATAAGATGACGTGCTGAACTATCCACTGTCTACTGTGTTGCTGGGTACTCCTATATGCCACTGCATCCCATCACTAGATGCCATCTCCCCCTAACTCACATTGTATCCTGTATGAGCAGTTGTATCCTCCTGTGCACTCAACCTGCTACAATCATATGCGCCTGGATCCCATATAGATGTATCCAGACACATGCTATGGTCATCTTGGATACTAAAGAGTGCATCCTCGTCACTGCAAGTCGATCCTAGAAGTAAGTGCTCCATCAACCTGTCAGCCTCTACAATCTGCTCAACCAATGGAGTCTCCAACACCTGTGACTCCATTCCCTCAGGCTGATCTGTATGTGTAAGGTCCCTTCCTGTATGTCCTGTACCTCCTCCTGGACCTGTGGGTCTACCTGTCCATAGTGTGCATCCCTCACACTAGGCTCGCCCATCATACCTGACGTGCCACTGATCTCCTCATGTGACGTGGCTATCACAGGTGTCTGAACAGGTGACAGATGTGTCACGCCCCCCATAGGAAGCTCATCATCTCTAGGTGCTAACACGTGTGACTCCTCACTAGTGTCACCATTCTGCTGAGACGTAAGGTCATCAATGGTATGTGACATGTCTGTTGAGACACTGTGGCTATTGTCCTGTCCATCCAGCTACCTATCCACTACACAAGGGTCGTCATCCTCCTCAAGCGTGCAAGCATCACTAGCCCCTGTGCAAGAGTCATCATCACTATCCTCTGAAGTAGAGTCACTATCACTAGCCTCTATGCCAGAGTCATTGTCATCATCCGATTGCTCTGAATCCTCATCATCACTATCATAGTGTACCTCAATGATATGCTTCTTACCCTTACTCCTACACCTATGATCTGGTTCCTAAGGCACCTTGCAACTGTAGCAAAGTTGTGTGCTCATAATGGGTGTGGGGTTTCTCTGTGCTTCTTCCCATGCCATGTATTCCATTTCCTTATTGACCCAGAATGTAATCTCATTTGTGCTCCACCTAGGATTTTTCATGGATAAATATTGTTGGAATGTTACTTGAGCCCTAGTTTTCTCACTAAGGTCATATAAATATTCCCATCTACGACGTACAGTATCTCTAGAAAAATCCCTAATATTCATCTCTTCTTATGGAAGACCCCTCTATGGCTTTGCATACATGTTTTAATTCCCACTGGTTGGAAGGAATCTAAGATCTGATACCACTGTAATGATCCCAAGCCATTATGCAAGGATCATCACTATTTTGGTGTCTTTTTAAAACTTTTTCTGAGTGAGGTATTTCGTCAAACAGTTTGTTAATCTATTTGTTTAGAGGTGTTTATATGTGTTTATGAAGCAAATAAAAGAAAGATATAACCATGGAACATACCTCAACCATATGCAATATGATAGACAAGCCAAACATCTCAAATCTTCTTTTATTCATAAGATAGAAGAACCTACTACAATGAAGATGCTGATCTGGAATGCTCAACAAATGGCCAAGAAGATAGACACTGAATAATAAGTATGAGCTGCTACAAAATGCCCTTGACAATACAAAATAATCCTCCAAAGGTTGGATATAAGATGAAGACCAATGCCAAGTGCCAAACCCCTCAAGCTGGAAGATGCCACGTCCTACTGCAGCACTGAAGCTCCTCAATATTTCAGCCCTGCTACCAAAGATGTCCAATCATCTCAAGAAAGGTGTCAAATAGTAGATCGGGTGATGGTAAGAATAACCCAGGTGCTCGAATCTCCAAGATCCCTCTCAATCACTGTAGATTTGAAATCCCCCACTGAATGGTGCGCCCCACTGGATGACTGAAGCCCTAGATAATTCGGCCCTGTTGAAGGAAGCCTCCAAATGCTATGAAACTCTCCAGAAATATAGATCGGGGCACTGCAAGTCACTAGGTGAAGTCTCAGGGTCAGATCTGAAGTATAACTCCTCCAAACTAACTAGATCTGAATCTCAGAAATGCCCTCCTTCTCTTCAATTCGTCCCACTGCTTTAAGAAATAATCTGAACCATGAAACTCTCTCAGAAAGCACTAGGAATGATGGTGAAGATCCTGCAAGAAGAACCCAAGATATGGAATCTCCAAATACCCTGCCAATCTCCTACAACGAATCTCTATCCAAGGATGGTGCGCCCCTCTTGTTGGAAACCCTCAACTGGTGCACCCTCTCTCTATCTGCACATGAAACTGATGTAGAATCCCCCTGCAACCGAGTATATCTGGAACTAGAATGGTGTGGGAGAGTATTTCATCTTCGGGACCAAGCTTGGGACAAGCTAGGTGGAATCTTTCACCACCGAATC
>JZKD02S0363794.1:117612-141956 GCA_000966675.3 Picea glauca | reverse complement strand
ATATTTTAAAATTTATTATAATATTTTTAATTAACCAAAATTTTGACATTTCATCAAATGGCCGGGTTAGCATTCAAAAGGATTGACTTAATTTAAGTAACCATGTCTTTATAAGAGTTAGTTGATTACGTTAGCTATTATCTTTCCAAGGTCAAAGAAAAAAGAAAACATAAAATCCCTACCTAAGGAGGGACTATAGCTTCCGCGAAAAGTTGTTAGTTTTGCTATTACTATGATCGTAATAGGTGTCTTTAATTTTCATTGTAAAGTTCAACCTATCATTAAGTTTAGTATGATTTAAGTTTGTTTTAATAATTAAGCAATATATTTTGATGGGTGGAGGAGTTGGAAGTTTAATACGATTTAAGTTCGTTTTAATAATGAGGCATTAGATTTTGATGAGTGGAGGAGTTGGATGAGAGAAATTTTTAGAAAGAAGGGGTAATGTAGTTTTTAAGAAATTGTAAAAATTTGTAAAATTTTAGGGTTTGTTATTTTCATGTGGTCATAATGTGAGAGTGATGGGTGGTATCTATTGATTGATGTAAATGTGGAAAACGAGAGTGGTGTTAATTTGGTACATAGGTGGTGTATGGTTTTTATTTTTCTTGGTTCTTTGCAGTTTCAAGGGTTTTTGTGTGTTTGTGGTTATGTTGAGGTTTTTCTATGTTATAGTGGATGTAGAGGTGTGAAAATGGCATATGGTGTTATGGCATGGTTATGGTTTCATTATGTTGGATTGTGTTGGTATTTTGTGTGGATTACATCATTGTTTTTCTTTGTTTACAAGGTTATTGTAGAGTTTCTTTATATGGATAGTTATTCTATTGTTTCTTTAGATTACAATGGTGGTGTGAATGTTGTCGTTTTTTTATGTTGTAGTGTTTCTTTGGGTTCTTGTCCATAGAAGGGTTTTTCACTTTGTGGATAGTCGGTGTGTGTGTCACTTCATAGAGACTCAAGAGTTTTTACTTACACTTGTGTTTTTCCTTGGTTTTTGTTGGCTTTGCTTCCTTGTGTGTGAGGGTTTTAAAAAAAAGAGGAGGTGGTTTTGCATACCATTATTGTCTCATTCATTATTTCCACCTTTACACTTCACGTTTGTGGGTGGTTTGTTTTCCTCCTTGTTAGTGTGTTGGGCCCTTCGTCTCGATGGAAGACATGGTAGTGCTAGTGCAACAAAGAGGTAGATAAGGAATTGTGCCACCAAGACTAAAGACCATTAGCAACAATAAAGTTCATTAGAGATCATGAGAGATTCTAACAAAGATAACATGAGTAATTTCACATGACTAATATAAGAAATATAAACTATGAGGCACAAATGACAATCACAATGAAAAATGAACAATGAGAGGAACTCAAAGAAGAAGAAGATATTCAATATTCGCTTCAGTTCACCAATACAATAACATTTTTCTCTTTTATAAAGTTCATATTTTGTTGTAAGATCTAACTTATTCTCATTAGGGATGAAGTGGTTGTGCGATTATCTCAACCATCACCTATCAACAAATATTAATAAATTAATGCATAGTGACATTATTACATAGGTAAGCCTTCTAATCTAGCACCACTAAAAAAATACTCACTATTGACACAACATAAAATAGAACCAAACATTCTTCAAATGCTTTGTCTTTGAACACAATTCTTAGACCAGTAAGACTCCTTCATACTACTCCCTATTCCACTGAAAGGTATAGTCTCCTAGCTATGATCGAAGTTTCCCAACATCATTGGACATCATTAGCACTTGAAATGTATTGCAACCCTTGTAAAGGTATGATCCTGAATTTCTAGATCTCAAATCTCCCATGAACTATTGGACAACCATCCCGACATACATGTGTCATAACCCCAATGAGGTATAGCTTCTATGATCTACAAGCAACCTGGACTATTAAACAACTGTTTTGTTTCCACTACGTTGTCCCTCGTTGTATTCAAAGTGTGGGCCTTCTTAACATGAATTCTTCAACAAAGTCTTCTTCATATTCTGTATTTAGTGTATTTTCAACAAGAACTATATTTTTTCATTATTTAAGTTTTCCTTTGAGAAGATCATTGGCATGGATTTTACAATTAATTGTTATATGACCCATTTTTCCATAGTAGTAACTTTTTATATTCCTTATGTATTTACTTGGTGTTACACATTATTTTGGTCATCTTAGTGATCCATTGACAACATGTGTTCATGTTCCCAAAAAGAGCCTTTCTTCATGAGGAAAGTGACTGACTTTCTCTTCTAAAAAAACCTATTAAGGAAGTTCGTCGCAGGCTGCACCATATGCAGGGTGTGATGATGCCTGGTCGTCGCCCTCTTCCCTAAAGCTGGTTTGCGACGTCTTTGCAGGCTGCTCTACAGCTAGGGTTCGATGATGTCAAAAGGCTAAGAAAAAGTCGAGCTTCACGAAAGTTCTAGAAGGGGATCTTCTAGAAGATGAGGTGGCATCTGTATGGTTTGGATCCTACTCGCTTCTCTGATTTGGTGGGATCATCCTAATCTCTTCAACCATCTCTCTTTCCCCTATATAAAGAGGGATTTCTTATGGAAAAGGCTAAGGTTTATTTTAAGGTTAATGAAGATTGAATTGGCTAAGATTGTATGGAGAATTCTACATTAGATCATTCTTGAAAGCCTCATTTCATTTCATCAAGTCGGTGTGGATCTTTTTCATTCAATATTGGAGAAAGTGTGTGTGTTGGAGAAAAGAGTCATCGGAAGGGGACCTTTCAACATCAAGGCTTTGGTTGTAATCTCCACTTTCACTTTAATATAATACAATGATATGTTTATTTCCCATAAAACTTGCTTTGTTTTATTGTATGATTCCTTGATCACATGCATAAGTTCTTGTTGAGTATATTTTATTTCTTTCACTTTGGTTGGCTTGTGTTCTCTTACAGATTCAATATCACAGGAGCAATATAGTGGAGATAGGATGAAAACGAAAAGAGGAATGGATATTTAAACAGTATGTTTCTCATCTCTTGTTAAATAGTAAACTCAATGATTAGATCTTAGGGAAAGCGTCATATTCTGTTATGTTTCATTCTAGATCTAGGTGGATCTAGGGAGATATGTTTATGTTTACATTTACCGATAACTCCCATAACAAAATTGGCGACCATACTGGGGATACGACCTCCATTTGATTTTTTGCTTCCCATTTTCCTTTAGCCTGCCTTCCTCTGATATTTTTCATTCTCTAAGTCTATGGGTGATCCATTTAGGCTCCCTGGGTTTAGAAGTTCCTTTAGATTTTTTCCTTTCTTCCAATTTTTCCAAATTTATAAAGATCATCGCACTGCAACCAATTGGCAGTCTACGACGACCCCTGAAAGTCGCACCCTGCTTGTCCAATCCAATGCGGTGACGTCGCACTGTGCTCTACCAGTAGACTGCGACGAACTCAGCTCATTGCAACGTGTTTCATACCCATCCTGCGACAACTCCTGTAGGTTTTGATGGTGTGATTCATTTCATCTTTTACCACCCAGATTTTCCTTAGTAGCCTGGGGTGAAATTCCTATGCCCATGATTGATTTATTCCCGAGTTTAAAGCTTGCTTGTGATTGGTTTACAATGATTGGAAGTCTTTCTTTGTGTTTTGCAAGTTTTTTTCTCATGCTCGGTGTCACAAGGATATAATCTCAGATCTTCATATAGGTGCTTGTTTGAAAAAGGGTCTTTGGTTTATTTTAAGTTTTGGATTCATTCTGTTTTTCATATTGTTTGTTGATTTAGAAACACTTTTTGCTTGCTTATGTCAAAATGTTTTCTTCTCTTTTTCATTTTTGTCTACATTGTGAATTTGATTTGGGAATTGTGTTGAGAATGTCTTGATTTTCTTGGATTACATTTTCCTTTCATCATCGCATCTCTGATTTTTTCTTGGAAAGTAAGAACTAAATTCATTCATTCTTTTAGTAATCTCGTATAAGGAAATTTTTTACATTCAAAATATTTGTAAACAGAAGAAATTGTAAAATTTGTAGTTCATGATTATTTGGAATTGTGTTCATTCGGAATTAAGAAATTGCAATTTGTAGCTTGTTCTACTTTGAAAGAAATACCTTCTCCCTACTGTAACTAGAGTTCATTGAATTGAAAATTGCACATTCATCTCTTTTTTCATTTTATTGGGTCAAGGTCACAACATCAACAATTTCACTTCCATCTCCCTTTTTGAGTAAGCAATAGCCTCTAAAACACATCGTAAATTTAAAATTTATTAGTAACTTTTATTTTCTAAATATCTTTTTCACCAACATCAGCTAGGATAGCGCTTTGGAATAGGTTGTGAGGAACTCTCTCCAAAGCATCAAAACACACAATAGTATCTTGTGATAGGGAGAGTTCAAATCCAATTGCTACATTTTTTCCTAGGAAGCCCTTCTCACACAAGGATCAAACCTAAGGTCTTATTAAGACTAACAGAGTTACTCACCCTTCTTTGTTGGTCTTGGTGTAGAGATTGCACGTATTATTGGGGGTCACTTGAAGGTATACCCACAATTATGAGTGGAATCCTTTCGAGTTGATTTTGGTCTAGATACCCTTCCTTTGCATGTGGATCGGATTGTCGACTATTTCCCCAACCATCAGTGTTATACTTGGTAACCTTAGTAGACTATCTATTTAGGGTATTTACACAAGGTGACTATGGAGGGGCAAGTATTCACAATACCTAGAATCGACGTTGGCCAAACTCACTTGGGATCCTTGGAGGGTATACCCACGATTATGTGTGGGAACTTGCATCAGGGTGTAAGTTCGTTAAGTAGGTCATCAACAGAACTTTTCCACCCTTTTATCCCAACCCCTTCTTGTCTTGATTTCACGACGTTGAATTTCAGCACCAACTAGTGACTTCGAAATAAGAAGGTTTGTTTGTTTGGTTTGATTCCTAGATTTTATTAGTGAGTGTTGATGGTTTTCTCTAGTTGGCCATATATTTTTTTCGTTCTTTACTTGGTTCAACCAACATTGACCTTCTTCGTTCACGTAGGATGCAAGGGCTACCCCTGGAAGATCCGAAAGGTTACCAACCTTTTCTTCCAAACTCACCAGAAGGCTCTCCTGAGGGAGTGGTCAACAACGAAGTAGCTTCTGAAGTTGGAAGCACACACTCTTTGGAAGGATTTTGAATAGTTTCGAACTCCTTAGAGGCTTTCCAACTTCCTGTCAATCTGGCATTGAGTGTGCTATGAAATCCACGTATACCCTGGGTGAATTCATTCTGAGAAAATGTTATTGTTGATGATACTGAAGTACCTACCGAACCTAACATGGGATCTGGAGTAAAGGATCCACTTTTTCAAAGGGAATCATTTAGGACCCCAATTGACACTTTTGGAACTTCTAATTTTGGTTTGTCCCTTTGAAAATATGTGATATTTACTGTAACCTAGGAGCGAGTCCTGATCAACCTATGGCATCATAAATGTTTGAAATGTTTGTTACCTATACGGTAGCTTTAGACCATTTTACTGGTACTACCAGTAGTGTCACCACCATTTCAGACCAGTTGTTGGTTGATTCTCACTTGATCCTTCCTCTCCAGATGGCCCATTCTATGGTCCCACGAGATACCACATCTTCTACCATAAATGTGGTTGTTACCCAAGCTCCAATTGGAACACCACTTCCATCTATACCAAAGCCATCACTTCCCCCTGGGTTTAGAGCTCTGAATACTTCCATTACTATCTCTACCCAAGTTCCATCCAGAGGTTCTGGACTTTTTATTCCTCCTGGGTATAACGATGCAAGTCAGTTTGTTCCTACGCCTGCCCAAGTACTCTCCAGAGGGCCTTATGATCCTCCTCCACCTTTGTTAGGAGGATCTCATCATATTGGCCCCAGTGGATCCAATCGTCTTGGAGGCACCAGTCTTCCGATCACTTCTGGTTACCAGATCCCTATTGGAGGTCAACCTCAAGCTAGAGGGAAACCTCAATTTGGGGGTCAACCTCAAATTGGGGCATAACCTCAACTTGGGGTGAAACCTCAGGTTGGAGTCTATAACCCACTTTATGGAGAGAACACACCTGTTTTACAATCTCAACCTTGGAACCTTCCTTTCCAAGGAAATATACAATCATTTGAGGGGAAAAATCCTCAAGTTAACTCTTTTGTACCCCCTAAATTCGGTCAATCGTATCCAGGTTCTTTGAATCCTGCTTGGAGTCAGAGCGTTCAATCTAGTGTTCCTTTCCAAAGGAACATCCCTAATCAACCCAACCTTGCAAGCTATATGCCTCAAAATCCTCCACAACCGAATCTGTTAGGACTGTCTAATTATTTGAAAACCGCTTATGGTCCTACTGGTATATCTACGAGGCTTCCCCCTCAAAACTACCAGTTTCCACAAGTGAACCAACAGTTTCCTTTCTTGGCCACTTTGGATTTACCTGATTTGTCTAGTATTTTGAATGATCCTATTTTACATTCTCCTTATTGGCCCGTCATACCAGCCAAGTTACTGTCTGACATTCCTAAATTTGGCGGTCAAGCAGGAGAAGAACTAAATAATCATGTTATGAATTTTCATCTGTGGTGTTCATCCAAATCCTTGATTGATGACTCACATCAAATTACAACTTTTCCAATGAACTCTTACGGGTTCAGCATAAAAATGGTACATCGAGTTACCATGAGGTTTCTTCAATGAATTTCACACCCTAGCCATGGCCTTTTTGACACATTACCAGTTGTCAATTCGATATGAGACATGAACCAAAATTTTAAGTTCTTTCAAGAAATCCTCATCCACTCATATCTCCGATCACATTCATGAGTGGAGGAGAAGAAGACGTTTAATCAAAGTTCCTCTTCCTAATGAACTATTAGCCAAGTGGTTTACCAAATCACTCATTAGACCTATCGCTCGTGATGTCTCCATGGGTGGTGTTGTCACTGAAGAGAAGGATATTAGTTGTGCTCAGTATCTCGATCTCGTTTATTCGCAAACGGTAACACTTTACGATTTGATCTCAGATGCTCCTCGTCCTTCCACAAACCCTACCCCAACACCTACAACAAATTCTCATGCTGCTAATGGTGTGATTGGGACCTTTCATGATGAGACCATGTCTTCTCACGCCAGTCACACCAATCTCAAATCTAATAATTCTAATGCACAAAATACTTCTACTCCTACTCCTTCCACCGATAAGACTATTGAACTTAATTATGTTCAATCCACGCCTACCGGGGAAAACCAAAATAAAAATAAAGGGAAGGGTAAGGATAAGGAGGACAAGAATAATAATCCACAATATGATAAATCCAAAACACAAACCATTGATGAGAAAGATAAATGTAAACCTCATCACCCCTACCTTATTTGTGGTGACGATCATTACACGAAATATTGCCCAAGAGGTGCTGAAGTTACTAAGTTCCTCCAAGGGACTGGGAAGCCTTCTACACCTGTCGTTTTTTCACAACCTTTTCCTTCTCAACAAAAATCCCAACTGGTCATTCATAACCAAACTTCTCCTTCTACCTCATCTTATGTCCTTATGTGTATTGGTGATTCTAAAAAGAACAAAGTTGCAGTCGCAACTCGAGCCAAAGATTACTCTCTGTTAAGAGAGAAAGTTGATGATATACCACCTTCATTGGTTCAACCTTCTATCCCAACTTCACCTCCCAATGATCCTCTTCATCACGAAATATCGGGTCTCAATATATTTCTTGGCCCTCCTCCCAAGGGCATTGTTCAAAAGTCTGTGTTCAATCCTCACGCACGTGTCGCCCAAAACTACAGTATTGTAGAAGATCTTGTGCAAGCACCCTTTGCGATGTCATCTCTCAAATTCATTAGAAGTTTCCTTGCTCAACATAAGGCACTTTTAAAGGCCATCGGTGGAATTAATCCCACGTATACGAATCTAATAATATTTGACTTGGAACATCACGTTCCATGTCTTCCTCCTCAGTTAGAATTTCAGACCCAAGTTGTTGCTGAAAACAAGAATATCTGTAGAACTGTTATTAATGAAGGAGCCTTGACTTTCATCATGTCTGTCACTTGTTGGAAATCCATTGGCTCTCCTACCCTCACTGAATCACACAATACACTTAAGGAATTCAATGGTACATGATTTAAACCCTACGGTGTTGTGCCCCCTTTGTCTATTAAGTTGGAAGGTAAATCGGTCAATGTTGAGGTTGAGGTCTTCGATGCACCTCTTGATTATAACCTTTTACTTGGACATAGCTGGATTGATTCCATGCATGTAGTTGTGTCTACCCTTTTCCATGTGGTACGTTTCCTGCATCAAGGAAAGGTCATTATTGTTGACCAACTGGCCTTATTTAATTCTGATTCCCATACTAGCAATGGTCCCTTCATTTCGAAGACACCTCCTGGTTACAAGAATGTTGGAGTGGGTCTTTTGAAAGATTCAACTTTGATGGGTACATTTCCAATCCCACCACCCGATATTACCCCTCCTTTCATTGCCTCTATTAACATGATATCCATCATTATTTGTGAAACCCCTGAGTCATATGACCCATGGATAGTACCCAACCATGGTTATTACCTTCGTTATGGCAACAAGATGCCTTTAAGTCTAGTCAAATCCACTTACCAAGTTATTCAATCGGAAACCCCCTACTCTCCTTCTCTCTGTGATTCATCTCCTGATCTGTTTCACATGATTTTTCCTATGGACGAGATGATCATGTTTGTCATGTATATGGAAGACACTCCCTAGGACAATGGACATCATCGCTCCATTCTCTTCCTAGAATGCGACAACATAGAGAGTTACCAATGGATTTCGACTTTGTCGACCGTTGTTGTTAATTCCTCAGTTCCTGAGTCAACACATGATGTTTCGTATGAAAAGAACTTGAGAAATATTTCCCATACCATCCCTCTCAACATATCCATTAAATCCAGAGTAGTGGAGAATGTTCATATTGAGGCCTCATGATCTACTGATGAGGTCCACACATATAAATCCCTTTTCCAAGAATTTCACTATGTTTTCGCCTGGAGTTACGAAGAAATTTTAGGTATTGATCCTGATATCATTGTACATGAGATTAATACATGCTCGGATGCTAAACCTATTTGATAGAGACTTTGCCCAATGCATCCACACAAAGTTGTTGCTATGAAGCTTGAATTTGAAAAACTTCTTAAAGTTGGCTTTGTTTATCCCTTGGCTTTGATTGATTGGGTATCCAATCTAGTTCCGGTGAATAAGAAACAAGGTATTATCTGCATTTGTGTAGATTATAGGGACATCAATAAGGTTTTTCCTAAGGACAATTACCCAACCCCCTTCGTCGACCATATCGTCGATGACTATGTCGACAGTGAAATATTCTCTTTAATGCATGGTTTCTCTGGCTATAATCAAATTAATATTTTACCCGCGGACCAACACAAGACCACTTTTATTTTCCCTTGGGGAACCTTTGCTTACTGGAAATTACCCTTTGGTCTCAAGAATGCGGGTGCGAATTTTCAGTGAGCTATGTCTTATGCTTTCCATGATATTAAGCACATTGTGCAATCCTATCTTGATGATCTACTGACGCATTCCATGTGTCGTCAAGATCACCCGGCACATTTAAGGGCCATTTTCGTACGTTGTTGTTATTACCGTATCTTCTTAAACCCACACAAATGTGTTTTTTGTGTGGATTATGGATGACTTCTTGGTTTTATTGTGTCGATACATGGGATTCGAGTAGACCCTTTGAAGGTTGAGGTTATCCTTAATCTACCTCCTCCTTCCACACTCCACCAGCTCCAAAGTTTGCAAGGGAAGGCAAACGTTTTACATCGTTTCATCCCCAATTACGCTGAAATGAAGAAAGGACTCACTCAAATACTCAATAAAGGTTACGATTTTGTATGGGACGATACTAAAAACTAAGACTTTGAAGCTTTGAAACTTTCCTTAACATGTACACCATTACCATTTCCTCCTGATTATGGTCGAGATTACTTCCTCTACTTAGCTTCTTTCGAATATACCATTTCTATGGTCTTAGTTCAAGAGGATGATTCACATGATGAACATGTGATATACTATTTGAGTGGGAGTCTCATGACTACTGAGACCAAATACCTACATGTGGAGAAACTGGCCTTGGCAGTTGTTCAATTTGTCCAACGTTTTCGTCATTATATCTTATTACGTAGAACCACCGTTATTTTTTATTTCAACCCTATGCAACATATCCTTATGCGACAATTTGTGGGGGAAAGTACTCCAAATGGATAGTGATTATCTAGGAGTTTGACTTAGAGTTTGAACGTGCTAAGTCTAAGAAATCTTTGGTTTTCACCGAACTAATATGTGACCTTCCCTCCACTGAGACAGAAAATGTGGTAGAGGATTCCTTACCTAATGAATCCTTTTTTCTGATTAGTTATAATGACGTATGGTACAGAGATATCATTATCTATCTCCAGAATCAAACTTTCTGGCCTTATCTCTCTTGTATAGATCGTCGTTGAATACACTATCAAGCTCGACAATACATCATTCTCGGTGATACCCTCTATCGTCGCAGTATTGATGCCATTTTTCGACGATGTCTCACTTATGATGAAGCTGGGAAATATTTGAATGAATGCCACTCTGGAGCATGTGGAAGTCATATGTCTAGGTATGCCACTGCCCAAAAGATCTTACGAGCGAGTTATTTCTAGCCTTCTTTGTTTAAGGGCTACATCACTGTTGTTCAGAAATGTCATGCTTGCCATTATTATAATAACAAGATAAGATCTCATCCTACTTCCTTACATCCTATAGTTTCCGTTGGTCCATTATCCAAATGGGGCATTGACTTCATGACATGTAACCCTCACTTGGCCGAGGGGCATGGATACATCATTGTAGGTGTGGATTATTTCACTAAATGGGTCGAGGCGATGCCTACATTTAATAACACTGGGAAAACTAATGCATCGTTCATATTCAATCATATCATTACTCAGTTTGGTATCCCTCAAGCTATTGTTACTGATCAAGGTAGTCATTTCCGGAATTTTATTATGTCTATACTTACTGAAAGGTTGGGTCTTCACCATGAAAACTCAACTCCCTATTATCCATAGGCCAATGGCCAAGTTGAAGCAATCAATAAAGTTCTCATTACTATGCTTCGACGAATGATGGGAATTCATAAGACAAGTTGACACACAATGTTTCTCTCAACATTATGGGCATATTGGACATCCATTAAGTCTGCCATGGGATTTACGCCTTTCTAGATAGTTTATGGTATCGAGGCTATATTGTTAATTGAATGTGAAATACCATCTTTGAAACTGGTTGTTGAACTTCTCCCCAATACCTCTGTCGAAGAAGAGCGTCTTTTGTATTTGATGCAACTAGACAAAACCTGTCGCTACGTTGCCCTAGTTATTGTTAGCCCTTGACCAAGTTTAAGAGTACTTGGTCATAATTGACCACTTTTGGGACTGTGACAACTTGCCAAGGAAGGATAGCAATGCGAAGAAGAAAATAAGGAAGCAAGACCTATTTTGGGGTCCATTTTAGGGTTTTGGGTTGATGTAATGGGAAAGGGATGTCGGCCTGTGGGTTTACCCATGTTTAGGCCCATTTTGTAATCTATAAATAGGCAATGTAGATAGCAAGATAGGAGGATATAGTAATGTAGTACATCTATGTTATGTATGAATGAAATCTTAGTGCTATTAATTGGATCTGTGTGATCAGATGTATCTTAGAGTGCTCTGTGCATGATATCGGGGAGCTAAGCGTAGGTTGTTATAGTTTAAAGAGTGAGGAAGAAGGATCTAGCGAGCTGCACAGATCTTTTGTCCTATGCAAAGTAAGGGTCATTAGAGCTCTGTGTTGTAACTACTTAACCGTGATAATATAAAAAAGGCTTTGTGGACGTAGCCCCAGGGTGGGGGTGAACCATGGTAACTGTGTGTATAGTGCTTTGTGCTTCGCTCTTATGTATTTATCTCTTTCTTTTCTAACTGCTTGATGTGATTAAGTATATCTAGTTATGCTCTGTGTTGTTGATAAATGAATGAACATTAGATCTGATATATGAGATTCTTAGTGCTTGATCTGTTGAATCTAACCTATATTTTTGTGGATAAGTACTGAATCATTCTTAGTATAAGTATTCACTGTGATTCTTTGTGCCTTTTGCGAAGTGTATTAATGAATGTATGCTAAGGAATAATTGTTGCTAAGTGCACTGTAAGAAGGATAATCACAGATCTGTGTCCTAGCTAAGGTTACAGACACCTGAGTCTTGCAACCACCCCTACCTCTACCGCGGATGAGACTTCATATTCTTCGCAGGTGTTGTCGAAAGGGCCAGTAGATAGGGCTTTGTAGGTGTGCTCTTAAGCGTTGAACCCTGGCTCTACCCCTGTGCCAACAAATGGTTATGTTGCCGAGACTGGAACTGTGATTGTTAGGAACTGAAGAAGAAGAATCTTTGCATGAAATAAGCTATGTGCGTAGATCTGTTGCTATAGTGTGCAATGTTTTGTTTGACCTGTGAAGCTTTGTGCCAAGAAAAGAGGTCAGATCTTAAGAAAGAGAGGTCAGATATGAAGAAAAGAAGTCAGATCTATGAAGAAAAAGGTAAGATTTGTAAGGTCTATGCCTTGATAAAGGTAAGAATAGTTAAAAGTCTTAGATCTGGAAGATTTGTGTTGTGCGGAGGAAAGATAAGTGAAATTGTTTTTGTTTCTAAAGCATGGATCTAGGTATGTTTGATAGATATTGTCCTAGCTTCAAAACTAGGGAATTAATATATGAAAGAAAGTTTGATATGAATAGATCTGATAAATATAGTGATAGATATGTTATACCTATGCAACAAAAGAATGTATGGCTAACAAGTGGATGCAGGATCCTAGAAAATGTTTTTTGTAGGCTAGCCACCATGATCCTGGTGTGCAGTACAGAAGGAGTTGGGGAACATCTAAATGGACGAGAAGATTAACCCTCTGTTATAGTTGTAGACGACCGAGACATCTTGGTAAAGAATGCCCTGGGAGAAGACCTAGTTGCCTATGTTGTAAGGTTATGGACTATGAAGTATTGGATTGCCCTAGAATGATTGCTAGGCTTGAGATAATAAATATGGAACAAGCAAACCCTGAGGGAGATCAAGAGACCAAGATTATAGCAGAAACCCAGAAATAATCAGAAAATATATTGCTACAGATGAAAGATACCTTGAATGACCACCGACATGTTAGGCTATCAGAGATATTCAAAGAAATGGAGAAAATCGAAGCAAGAATAGGGGACTTTGACATTGAATATACTCTTGATGAAGAAGTGCAAGTGAACATTATGCCAAAAAGAACTTGGGAAGCTATAGGGAATCCTGCCATGATCCCTTCCCTAGGAGGAACAAGTTTCTTTAGAGGAAAGCTAGTAAACCTATGTGGAAGGCTCGCCTGGATACCTATGACTATCAATGGAACTTCGAGAAAGGAAGACTTTGAGATTATTAAATTTGTTGAAGACAACACCTCGTTTACCATGCTCATAGAAAAACCCTGGATTGATAGAGAACAGGCCAGATGAAGAGAAGAAGAGAAAGTTTTGGAACAGAAGAAGCAAGAGTTAAAAGACTTTATGACTAGAAGGATC
This sequence comes from Picea glauca, assembly GCA_000966675.3. Classification (NCBI taxonomy): domain Eukaryota; kingdom Viridiplantae; phylum Streptophyta; class Pinopsida; order Pinales; family Pinaceae; genus Picea; species Picea glauca. Next base: position 128,312 of record JZKD02S0363794.1, on the reverse strand, counting down.
GTGCACTTTATTAAATAACAGAAGAGAAAATCGCAGATATTCAATATTAGTACCTCCGATGGCGAAAGCTAAGAGAACACTTGAGGATCCGCAGAAGATCGAGTTACCTATTTTTGATACAGAAGAAGTATTATCAAGGAACCCTAAGAAATATTTTCCACGGCGCAAAGTAACTAAGACCATAAAAGATAAACATCAGAATGGTAAAAGAATTACTGAGACGAAACTCATTGGGAAGAAGGCTAGGGAGTTAAGAAAGAAAAGGGATAATACTTTAAGGTTACAAGAGGTTCTAGAGGACATTTCGCAGCTAGAAGAATTGCAGAATTGGAGCTTTGCTGAGATATCAGAACAACGACATAGAATGCTTTGTCATGACGAAGAAATATAGTTGTTGGAACCAATATACCCGTTTGACTGCCACTCTGAATGGATCGAAAAGTAGTTATGGGTTACCACTAGACCATTGGATAGCACCAGAATGGATAGAAAAGAGTTAATGAAGGCCCCATGTTCGTTGCAAGCAGACTGTTGCTAAGATTGCCTACTTATCCTATCACGCCACGCACTGAGAATACTTCTTTCTAACTGAGAATCTGAGTGTGAACCCTGAGATCATTGCCTTAGTATTTGCTGTCGTCTCTGAATTACTTTTGCACCTGAGCCAGCTGACCTAAGTTTGTATGTCGAACAAGCTCAGCCTTGCTAAGAAAATTATTGAAGAAGTTCTAATTGATTTAATGGTTGAGAGAGTCATGTCAAAACGTGAAATGTCTATAGGTTTACAGGCATTTTCCTTGGGTGTACGACTAGCTTCTCCCTCCACTGCTCGAGCAGGACCATCCCAACCGCCTTCGGAAAGATGATCTAAGTTAGGAAATGACTTCGCCACTGTGAAGATGATCCCAAGCATCTTTCATAAATATATCCCACCACTAAGAGGACCAGTGAATCAAGAATCTGTACCCAGAGACTTCGACTATGTTGTAGTCACTGTGTACCTCCCAAAAGGGGTGCATGCAGTTCATGATGGCCAGGAGAAGCTCGCCACACTGAAATTCAGTGATTTTAACCTTGGATATCGCAAGGTATATAGTATGCTATCCCCACACAAGTATTTGACTATTACAAAAGGAAAGAACCCCAATATTGTACCGCAGCAATGGACCCATAACCTTGCGTAGTCAACCCTCCTCAACGTAATGAATATTCCACATTTCGGGAGGCATCAGGAAGTAAATGCTTGTGTTCAACTGTTATTGTCCCGCTACCATGGAGGATACCTATGGTTGGACCGACGCATCATCGTGGATCCGATTCTGATCAATTGGATCACTGGGCTAAGCATGCAGGGCCCTGAACTGCGGGACTTTTACCCTGGAAAGACCACAGATCGTGCTCTCACTCAACGAATAAAAGACACATATGGCGATCTGGAGAAAGGCACGCAAGGTTACAAGGTATCCTCCATTGAGAATGTAGCAGTATGCTTTGGTTTCCAGCTAATCACAAGAAAGTTAGTCTGAAAAAACATACCTACATAGGTGACCAGATTTGTAATTGACCTCGCAGGGAAGTGTGCGGAGGGACTACAAATGAACTGGGTGAAATACCTTATAAATCAGCTAGAGCTTGATTGTACACAAGCGTAGGACCAAGGGTATGAGTTCCACTTTAGCTGGTTGCTCATACTCATTGCCTTCATCACGTGGGAACTGCCTAAGGGAGCCACATTTCCAAAGATCGAACCCTTCGAACGCTTGGCTGCGAAGTTCTGTACGCTGTGGTACTCTAGCGACATGAACAAACAGTGGAAGTCCAATGTCATCTTCCATGCGTACTACACTCAGTTGAGGAATTCCATTCAATCTACACCGCGCATTACACCCAACACTCTTCATAGGTTTCGACCTTTGATGAAATTTAGCGTAGATCATCACTTCACCTACATCACAGCGCGCGCAGACGAGCACAAACAACAACTCCAGTCATATTACAAGCTGACAGAAGATGACCTAGAGGAGATTACCAAGGAATGGTTGGCAGACCTCCTTGTTGCAGTAGACCCCATAGAGATGTCCGACGTAGATATCCCTGAAGTTATGCCAAATGCACCAGGACCGTGCAGGACTAAGAAGGAGGTGGAAGTCCAAGATATCCACAACACATCCATGAAGACTGCTTCACTCTCACCTGCGAAGGGAGGTGATGATGAAGAACTAGGGGGAACAAAAGTTGAACAAAGAAAAGGTGAGGTTACCTCGCCTAGGGACGAGGCAGATCCCTCCAATAAAAGGAATATTACCCCACTAAGGCCCTCATACAGAAAGAAAACTAAGGCCACCTGGACCATGCTTAAGACTACACTTACCCCAGATAATTTTGACTTCTTAATTGCCGCACTAAATGATGTTTCATTAGAGCTCGCGGAAAAGAAAGAAGCAAAGAAGGAGGAACTATTCCACTGGATCATGGGAAAATTCAAAGAAGCGTAGCAAGAACTTCATTCCAACCAAGCAGTTTCTATGGTGTCGTTAACAATGGAAATATTAGGAAAAGGTGATGATCCCACACAGTTATGCTAGATCGCCAAGAAAGTCAAAGCTCGCCTTCGACGAGCTTAAGAAGACATAGTGAAAGCCACCCAGGATTTGGCGCAAACACAGAGCACACATGAAGAGCAACAGAGAAAGGCAGAATAGGAGCATCTTGACTTACAAGCCAAATGGGAGGAGAAAAAATCCCAGTTACAGTAGAGCAAGAACCAGTTGCTAGTAGAGCAACTTGAAACACAAGAAAGAGTTCACAAGGCACTACGCTCTGTGACAATCATAGAAGTGAAGATGGAAGATCATCTTCTGCGGTAGGTGACCCAACTAGAAGAAGTAATCCAGCAACATCAACAACACATCACGGATCTGGAGCTCCACACCGTGCCTGAGACACCCCAAGAGATAAGAGATCTAAGAGATGCCACTGCTCGAAGCTCAGTCGACCAATTAAAAAATTTGGCTTCAGAATGTAGGCAGCTAAGCACCAGAAGCGCCTAGACCTATGAAACCCTCATAGAGAATCCGAAATTGAAGACATTAGAGGCACAACTCCATGAAGCAAAGAAGCATACAGATGTGCTACAAGTGCAGCAGAAGTCTGTGACCCCAGTCTAATGAATGAAGAGGTTCGCAGAGCAACGCACAACCCAACAATGAGTACACATATTGCAAAGTAAAGTAATGGATGTCTCTCAAGGACTGCAACCACTCCAAGAGAAGGCATGCCAACTGTTCGCTGAACTTGAAAGCCAGGGATCTAAACTCGAACAGGGTGTCATCACTATAGAACAACACCTGGAAGGATCGCTCAATGACATGGTAATCCAAGAATTTACTGAAAAAGAGGTTGTCACACTGCAGCAGGTCGAAACCACTCGAGCCAAGCTCGAGGAATTCGAAGTAGAATTGGTCAGACCCGAGTGACTCAGGACGAATCACAGGTGAGTGTTGGGGGCCTGTTGGCCCTTGACCAAGTTTAAGAGTACTTGGTCATACTTGACCACTTTTGGGACTGTGACAGCTTGCCAAGGAAGGTGCGCAACACGAAGCAGAAAATAAGGAAGCAAGACCTATTTTTGGGTCCATTTTAGGGTTTTGGGTTGATGTAACGAGAAAGGAATGTCAGCCCGTGGGTTTACCCACGTTTAGGCCCATTTTGTAATCTATAAATAGGAATTGTAGATATCAAGATAGGATGAGATAGTAATGTAGTACATCTATGTGATGTATGAATCAAAACTTAGTGCTGGTAATTGGATCTGTGTGATCGGATGTATCTTAGAGTGCTTTGTGCATGAGATCGGAGAGCTAAGTGTAGGTTGTTATAGTCTGAAGAGAGAGGAAGAAGGATCTAGCGAGTTGCGCAAATATTCTGTCCTATGAAAAGTAAGGGTCATTAGAGCTCTGTGTTGTAACTGCTTGACCGTGATAATACAAAGAAGGCTTTGTGGACGTAGCCCCAGGGCAGGGGTGAACCATGGTAACTGTGTGTATAGTGATTTGTGCTTCGCTCTTATGTATTTATCTCTTTCTTGGCTAACTACTTGATGTGATTAAGTAGATCTAGTTATGCTATGTGATGTTGATGGATGAATGAACATTAGATCTGATATATGAGATGCTTAGTGCTTGATCTGTTGAATCTAACATATATTTTTTTGGAAAGTATTGAATCATTCTTAGTATAAGTATTCACTGTGATTCTCTATGCCTTTTCTGAAGTATATTAATGAATGTATGCTAAGGAATAACTACTGCTAAGTGCGCTGTAAGAAGGATAATCACATATCTGTGTCCTAGCTAAGGTTGCAAACACTTGAGTCTTGCAACCACCCCTGCCTCTACCTCAGGTGATACTTCATCTTCTTCGCAGTTGTTTCCAAAAGGGTCGGTAGTTAGGGCTTTGTTGGTGCGCTCTTAAGCGTTGAACCCTGGGTCTGCCCCTGTGCCAACAGTTATTGAAACTCAGAAGAAACGTGTTAAATCCCAATATGAAAAACATGTCAAGCCATGTATTTTTTTATGAAGGTGATCTAGTTCTCCTTTATGAACAATATCATGATTTGCTAGGGGCCGATAAATTCGAGGCCATGTGGAAAGGTCCTTACATTATCAAACGTGTGTTGGAGAAGGGAGCTTATGAGCTAGTTTATTATGATGGAATCCCTTTGAGTGAACCCAAAAATGATATTTACTTAAAGAATTACTATGCTTAAGTCATTTCTGCATGAGTGCTTGTACTTTTAGTTTATCATACTTTGGTGTGCTTTTTCCTTGTTTGGTTTCAAGCTTCGGCTGCTTACCTTCTGTTGTTCTTGGTTTCCAGATGTTAGTGTCTTCACTACCCTACATTGGCTTCGCTGATGGCGCTAGTCACAGTACTCAGAACTTAGCATCTGCTGCTTGGGAAATCTATGCACCTATAGATGAATTGATTAGTCTACATGATGTTTGTCTTGGTCGTGCAACTAAAAATATCATGGAATACAGTTCAGTCATCGAATTATTGACCGACGTTGTGCCACCTAGAATCTGTCATCTTATTGTATGACTCGATTCATAGTTAGTAGTCCTACAATTGTGTAATGTGTACTCCATTCGAAGTCCTATTTTATTAAGGGTATATTTACGAATTCTCCTCTTGGAACGTCATTTTGATTACATTGAATATCAACACATTCCTAGAAATCTAAATACATTAACAGATGTTTTAGCTAATTATGTATTAGACATACATTTGAGAAATTTATAAAATCCAATCACACTTTGTATATACAACAAGTAAGCTGGTAGAAGCCTCATATATATATAATGATAAAAGTTTAAAAAATATATATTTTTGTCCGAAGACCAAAATATCAAAAATGTGAAGCACATGGCTTCATTTACAAATAGAGAATCAAGGATGTTTTTTTCTATAACATGCGACTTCCCATGCTAATTTGCGGAGCAGTCGACCAATGGAAGAAGAAATGCCCATTGTATGGCGCTTGTTGGCCCTTGGCTATGGAAGGTTGCAAAGATTAAGGAAATAAGCATGAAGTGTGAACTGCACGGAAGACAAGTTGACTGAGATTGGGTCGAAGTGGCCAAAAGAGAAGAAAAGCAGGAGAAAAGTAAGAGAAAGCAAGTCGTTGGATGGGGAAATCAAGGAAGATGGATCGTGGACAACTCAGCAAGTAGAAAAATCCACCAATGGATGCTTTGGAGCACCTCGCAGGAAAGAAGGAAAGACAGGCTGGTGAAGCCCTGAAAGCGTAAGTCAAGTTGACCTGGTGTTTTAGACACCTAGGGTTTTGGCATTTAGAGTTTTTACACCTAGGTTTTGGCCTAAGGTTGGTCGAGAGTCAATGTAATGTATAAATAAAGGTCAAGAGAACCTGGGATGGGGTTGATTATGTTAGGATGATTGATTGTTGTTATTGTTAAGAGAGAAGTATTGTGTGGTGAGATAAGTCTGTGTTGTAAGATATCCAGCTGGGTGCGAAGATCAAACCTGTATCTAGGTGCACAGGGAGGGAAGAGAAAAAGAGAAAGAAAGAGATATATGCAAGCTAAGAGTGCAGATAGAACTATATGCTTCCATCTAATATATTATAAAGCACATTTATGTGGACATAGCCCTTGAGAGAGGGTGAACCACATATATCTTGGTGTTATGTGTGATTGTTGTTGATTATCTCTATCATTTGATTTGTTTTTATAGTGTTGTTATTTTAGATCTGAGATATACTGTGCGAAGTAGGATTAAGTCGATAAAGAATAACTAGATCTATGTGTGTGAGTTTCCATGGATCCACTTTGCATTTCCTCTGGTTGTAGACACCTATGTCTTACAACCCCCTATTGCTACTTCGGGTGAGACTTCATTTTCTTCGTAAGTGTTTCTGAAAGGGTCGGTAGTTAGGGCTTGTTGGTGCACTGTTAGAGATGAACCCTGGGTCTGCCCCTGTGCCAACAAATGGTTCTTTTGACGGGACCAAGATCTTCTTGAGGGAATGTCAAGGTGGTTTCCATCGAAGACAGAGATTCAGAAGTGGATAGAAGAAAAAGAAAAGGACTTCGAAGAAGCTTAGAATAAGAACCCTAATATTAGTACAGAGGATTGGTTGGGAAGGTATATCTTTATTGATATACATGAGATTTTCTTTGGAGGAATTCATAAGGATCTCTACAAGTGGCTAGCCAGATTAGCAGATACCCAGTTCGAAATCAGACTCAGACCACCTGTGGTTTGGATGTCAGCGTTGATCAAGAAGGTCAAGAGAGTTAAAAATGCCATGTCAAGAGCAGTAGATCATTGTTTTGATAGTACCATTGGAGTGTACATTGTTGAGTTTGCTATTGATAGAGTAGAATCAGATAGCCAAGGAGAGAGATATTTCTTTAAGGGACCGAGAGGAAAATTTTTACACTTCTTGAAGTTGAAGATCAAGATGTTATTGCATGAGAAGAACATATTGAAGATACAGTAATCGGTTGGATTAAAGAGATAATGTCCAAGAACTCAGACAGTGACAACAACACAGAGTTTGTACACATGCGCAATGGGAGATCATTTAGAGAATTTCCTCTAATAAACTTTTTTAAGCAGAATCATGAACCACCAGCACAGGAAGAAAATTTCTATAGTGGATAAGAAGAAGAGTTACTGAATGAGGAAAATTCAGAGTCCGCTAGGGAAGAAGAAGGGAAGATAGAAGAACCTCGCCGAGAAGATTTAAAAACTTCATGAACTACACAGATTGTTGAAGTAAGTACTATTATGCCTCCTGTTGTTTTAGCAACATTAACTAACCAGAGTAACCTAAGTTATCAGAGCACTCAGAGCACTGGTACAAGTGGTTTAGTGCATACTCATTCAAGAACCCTAGGAAGATCTATGGCAGATGAGATGAGGTTACCCACCTTTAGGGGAGATGGATCTGAAGATCTTGATCAACATTGTCTCGTATGCGAAGCTATATGGAGTATTAAGAACGTCACTGACGAAGTTGTTAAGAGAGATCAGTTTAGTACTACCCTGAGAGACCGTTAACTGATTTGGTACATGAAGTTTGTCCAAGGAGTTTCACAACCGAAACCATTGAACAAGATCAAGACTACATATAAAAGAAATCAAGCAAAGAGTAGTTGAAACTATTTGGGAGTTTGATCAGAGGTTTAAAACCCTGACAGGTCATTTGAGTTTTCAAATTCCAAACGAATAGAATAAAGAATGGTTCATTGTTTTCCTCTTACCACACATCAGAGGCCCTCTAATGCAACAGAAGATCGCTTCACATGCTAAGTCACTGGATATCACCATGAAACTAGAATCAACCCCTATGGGAGAGTTTAGCTCAGGTATGAGTCAAATTTTGAGTCATCTTTAACTAGCTTATCACTGCAGGTCAAAGATATGAAAAAGGATAAGGGAAAAGATAAAAGAGAAGACATATGGTGTATCAGATGAAAGTAAAAAGGTCATGACAAGGAGAATTGTACTCTATTCCATGAGTACTTGGCTTCAGGAGCTCCGAGCCCTTTGAAATAGGTCACTCTACCTTGGTGCGAGGTATGTAGAAATAGACATTGCCCTGGTGAATGTTATTACATGCAAAAAAATGTCCAGACACCTACCAACCTTTACTGCACATTCTGTAAATATGTGGGGCATGATGAGAAATATTGTAGGGATTATGAACTCTTGCACAAAAGATCAAGAGACACATATAGAATTCAAGGCGAAGTATAGCAAGAAGGAAATACTACACATTTTAACTCCCGGGGAAGAGGAAACTTCAACCCTCGTGGTGGATTTAGAGGAAGAGGATGAGGAGGAGGTATGCATCGAGGTCGAGGTTAGATCATTTGTTATAACTGCACACATATAGGACACTTGGCAAGGGACTGTCAGAACCATTGTACCACTTGCAGCTACTGTAACTCATTTGAACATGTTATTGAAGAGTATCCCATGTTGTTAGCCAAACTTCAGGAGAGACGATGAGGAAACCCACAAGTACAATTAATCTCAGCAGAACCTCACGGAGTGAATCCTAGATTCGTTGTTATCAATAGAGGAAGAAATATTATAGGAGAAGATAGGATAACTCCAGAAAAGACTACAGACGAATAAGGGGTCAGAAGAGATGCAAAGAAAACACAAAAGTTCGATCTAACGAAAGAAAATAAGATATTTGAAGAGGCAAGAAGAGAATTCTAAGGAGATTAGGCTTCTTCATCAAAGGCACAACCAGAAGTGAGAGAATGTGGAATGCCTCCAGAATTTGATCAGTCTTCCTCGCCTAGAGAAGGAAAAGAGGTAAGTAGGCTTATCAAATTCTTATGTACATGCATTAATTTGATTAAGGATGAAAAATCCATACAAGAACTAAAACATTTGATCAGATAGTATGAGATAGAAAGGGTAGATCCTCTACTGAATAAATAAGTACATCAACTATCTAGAAAGAGAAGGACAAATAAGGAACTACACCTTAATGCTCAAATTGGAGATTATGATATAGATTATGTGGTCCTCGACTTAGGGTCAAAGGTCAATGTTATGACAAAGAAGACCTAGGCACTGATGGAAAAACCTAAGTTAATTTACTCCCCTATCAGTCTTAGGATGGATAATTAGTAGGCATTAAGCCCCTTTGGAAGACTGGAGCATGTCTCTATGGACATTGACGGGGTAAGGAAGTTTGTAGACTTTGAGGTGATTGAGATAGTTGAAGATAGTTGTCCTTATCCTGCGTTGTTAGGAATTGATTGGGATTTAAACAATTCCATTTTTGTTGACTTAAAGAAAATAAGAATGGCATTTGAAGGTGATGGACTTAGGGTCATTTCACCTCTAGATCATGATGAAGGTAGAAGATATAGAGAACCCATCAGAGAAGAAGACTATGCATATGAGCTAGAGAATATATACAAATTGACTGCAAGACATCATGATTACATTAACCCTACATCATATGGGAATTTAAGCTGGCAAAGTGACAACACATGCTCATCAGACTCAGAAGAAGCACTGGATAATTGGCAGAACAAAATGTATGAATTCTCTGCATAGAGGTGTGCTAGATTGACCAGAGAAGTTCATTGGATTGGCACAGAAGTAAGAAATCTGGCCACATTTGATGGTTTAAATCATTTAGAAACATTCTTATCAAATTTTGAAGAAATTGTACCAATACAGTAGATATTGTTGACACTATATGAGGCTTTGAAAGAAACTCCAACATGATGGTGGGGGACACATAAAAAGAACATCGTGGACTGGATGTAATGTCACACTTTCATGGCAGTGCACTTTTCAGAACAAGTAGAAGGATGTGAAGTTCGATACAAAGGTCAAAGTTGTCCGAAGGACCATGTGCGATATTGTGAGGAGGCCTGGAGCAGCATTCCTCAAGAACATTGGGTGCATAATTTCATCAACACTCTAGACACAACACCTATAAATTGGTATCTTCAAGCAGAATTGTGCCTCACCACTTCAGATTGGTACAATATGACTCAAAACTTTGTAGCTACATTTTTATTTAAAAGTCATTATCCCACGGTAGATCAAGCTCTACAAGTTGTAAGACAGAAAGTCTTTGAGGAGGTACCTAGCCTCCCTGTTGAGCAAGAAGAGGATGAATGGACTGAACCTCTTCAGAAATTGCAAGGATGTTACAATATCAATGTTGATGAAGATGATGATGCTAGTAATGTGAACATCGTAGAAGCAGAATGACAGAGAGATGTATAAGGACCAAGATTCGAACTAGCTTTCATAGGACATCTGATCAAAATCAAGAAAGTTAATATTGGAACAGAGCAAGCACCTAAGCTTGCTAATGTCGGAGATTACTGGGATGATTCCACCATTGATAAGATCACATAACTACTACATGAATATCATGACTTGTTCCCAATCAATTTCAGTGATATGAAAGGAATTAAATGGCCCATGGGAGAGATGAAGATCCCCTTGAAGCTAGATGCCAGGCCAGTTAGGCAGAGATCCTACAAATTGAATCCTAAATATAAACATAAAGTAAAAATTGAATTACACAGAATGTTGGAAGCAAGAATCATAGAACCTGTGGAAGAGTCAGAATGGATTAGTCCTATGGTGGTACAAGATAAGAAGACAAGAGAGATCAAGAT
>JZKD02S0363794.1:60669-78672 GCA_000966675.3 Picea glauca | reverse complement strand
AATTTGGGAAAGAAGTGTGTCTCTGTATCCATGTCAGTGGAAGTAATAGTCGCTCTTGAACATGTCACCCCCCTTCATCATTGTGTCCGGGTTGGGAAATCCATTTTTATTTCCTTTGACCATCCACATGTTCATATGTTGGGTCCTCCTTGAGTTAATTCTACCAAGACCATTGTCGTATCATTCATATGTTCAACATAAGTCCATCCTTAATAAGCCTCCTATCGATTCAACCATCTGCAGTTATAAATTTTCTACCATGTCGGCCTTCCCTATGTCAATTTTCAATCATTTCATACTCTGGTCTATTTCGTTTCATTGGTGGGGGATACATCAAGGCCCTCCTGTGATGAGTCTTTTCTTGTCGGCTTCAGCTCATTCTCCAGGAACACGACTTAGAAATCATTCAGTTCCTTAGAGCTTGCATGCCTCAATGGCAGGTTTCTTTGATTTCAACAGTGGGTTCACATCATTGGCCCCTGATTGGAATATTCCCTCAAGTTTTTGACTTCAACTTCTTTATTCACACTCGTTGGATTGTACTAGGGTACCTTGGGATTCATTGACATCAATGGTGATTTCCCTCGCACTTGTTAACAGTTCTCATCATTAACCGGTAATCAAGTGGTTTCTACCACGTTCGACTTCAACACCTGTAATAACATGGTTAGATTCGTACTTAGTTATGGTGGAAATGAAGACCCTGGTTCATACCATTTTGGTCCAATTTGTGATGTATTATTCATGATTTGTATTGACACATAGATCCACTTTGTATGTCTCGTGGCTATGTTCAAATTTGAGTCATTTTAGAGCATAGATCCATAGTGTATTTTGGGTGGCTATGACAATTTGCCTTGACATGGATCCACAGTGTATATTTAGTGGCCATGACTCATTTAAAACTTTGTAGTCTGAGCATGGGAATGCCTACCTCAGACAATGGTATATTATTATGTTGATGCTTGACTGTTTGCAGGTTCCCGACTCATGGGCTCTTTATTTCTGACACACACATTGTACAAAGTATTTCGGTTGTCACGAGTTTCAGCCTCATAATTTGGGGGGCATTATGTGACACATTATTTTGGTCATATTAGTGATCCATTGACAACATGTGTTCATTTTCACAAAAATATCATTTCTTCATGAGGAAAGTGACTAACTTTATCTTCTAAAAAACCCTATTAAGGAAGGTCATCGTAGACTGCACCATATGCAGGGTGCAACGATGCCTGGTCATTGGCCTCTTCCCTAAATCTATTTTGTGATGTCTCTGCAGTCTTCTCTACAGCTAGGGTGTGACGATGTCAAAAGGCTAAGAAAAAGTTGAGCTTCACAAAATTTCTAGAAGGGGATATTCTAGAATATGAGATGGAATCTGTATGGTTGGGATCCTACTCACTTCTCTGATTTGGTGAGATCATCCTAATCTCTTCAACCATCTCTCTTTCCCCTATATAACGATGGATTTCTTATGGGAAAATATAAGGTTGATTTTAAGGTTAATGAAGATTGAATTGGCTAAGATTGTATGGAGAATTATGCATTGGATCATTCTTGAGAGCCTCATTTTAATTCATCAAGTCATTGTGGATCTTCTTCATTCAAGATTAGAGCAATTGTGTGTGTTGGAGAAAAGAGTCATCGGAAGGGGACCTTGCAACAACAAGGCTTTGGTTGTAATCTCCACTTTCACTCTAATATAATACAGAGATATGTTTCTTTACCATAAAACTTGCTCTATTTTATTGTCTGATTCCTTGATCACATGCATAAGTTCTCGTTGAGTATATTATATTTCTTTCAGTTTGGTTGGCTTGTGTTCTCTTGTAGATTCAATATCACAAGAGCACTGGAGTGGATCTAGGATGACAATGGAAAGAGGAAGCGATATTTAAATGTTATGTTGATCATCTCTTGTTAAATAGTAAACTCAATTATTAGAGCTTAGGGAAAGTGTCATATTCTATTATGTTTTGTTCTAGATCTAGGTGGATCTAGGGAGATCTGTTTATGTCTGCATTTACCAATAAGTCACATAACACTTGATATGTTACTATTGTTTCTTGAGTAGAATGTCATCTCATATTGAATATAACCCTTATGAATCTTTTGCAATGACTTCTTTTTCTTGAGCTAAGAGTGCATCAATCATATATTATAGACTTTGAGAATGCAATTGGCTTAGATTAAAAGTAACATTGTTATATTTAGATGGTAGACTATTTAACATAATGACTCAACATCCCCTTCATCCATGGTAGCTTTGACCTCTCCTAAGTGTTTGAATAATTTTTTATGTGACTAGACATGGTGATTTCAACTAACATCTTAAAACTAAATAATTGTAACTTCAAAGAAAACTTTGCATTTATTGCTTGTCCTCTAAAAAATGCATTCAACATATCCTAGATTTCCTTGGGTGATCTGTCCATATCTACATAATGTAACTCTGAATCTACTAGAGCAAGGCCAATGATGGATTTGGCTTTATCATCTTACTTTTCCATTCCAGTAATTTAATTGGATCTCTCCATGCTTGTTTAGTCTCTTTTACAATTCCCCAAGAAAATTTGTTCATTTGCTACATTTGGAATTTTATTTTCCAAGTGTGAAAATTGAAACTAGAATATTTCTCTAATGGAATTTCCTTAGCGTTCTGGTCAAAAAAATGAACAAACTATTTGATATGAAAACTTAAATCTATTAAAAAAAAATTATTGAATGAAAATAAACTAACTATTATAAACCCCAATGTTCATATGTCACCCCTCTAAATCCATAATCACTGTATGGACATTGGTGTATGAATGAAATTGAATTGATACATGCTATTCCTAGTATGATGTAAGGAATATCGTTTTTGCCTTTGTCTTCAGGGAATCAATGTCTTCTATCTATTCTTCTATAGATGTCAGAAATCATGCAAACGATTATATTTAAATAATTAAATGAAAGTGGCTATGTCTCTAAATAATTCAGGTATATGATGATGGCATGCATGGATCATGCAATTGGCAGCTTCTTCAAAAATATCGCAGCTCTCCCTTTGGATGAAGATCAAGATTCAGATTTGCAAGTTAGGTCATGTGGGGCCTCTCTGATCAATAGTGGCTAGCTCAAGTCTTATTGAAAACAAAGTTTTCCTATCCCTCTTCACCCAAAATGACATCTTGATCCTAATCTATGATAGGCCATAGGAGGTTGGATCTGTCATCACCATTGCCTATTTACAAATACCAACGTTGGATGGCTCCAATATAGATAGTAGTACTATATAACACTGAATTATACATCGTAGAAATCCTTTGTGGGTGATCTGGTTGGAAACACTATCGCTAATGAGAACCCTCATATGTTTCACATGCATGGATCAATGAACCCATGAATATCTATGATGCATAAATGAATAATCATAGGTTCTCTGACATTATTACATAAGTAAACTTTATAATCAGATCATAGTGGTGAAAGAGTGATGACACATAGCTAAACTCTAAGAGAAGTTATGCATTGGTTCATAAAGGGAGAACTATAAGTAGGCTAAGGGGGAACTAGAAATCTAGGCTAATGGATTTATGGAGTTTGAATGAATTCTCATGCTTAAGGGGTGTGATTGTATAAATGTAAAGGCCTTATCTACATGGGGTGGGTCATTTGTTGGTCATTGAGTTGATAGGATTTGAGTAAATTTGTTGGTTTTTGAGTTGATACGATTCAAGTAGGAGTAGTATTTTGTATTGTTTGGGATACTCATTCTCATTGTGGCTTGGTGAATGAAGGCCTATAATGTAATAATGTATGGGATTATGCTACAAATGAATGGAATGAGGCCCTCTTTCAATGTCTAATTTATGTCATGTTGTATGGTGATTATGTATTCTACTTATGTTGCTTACATGTTTCTTATCTATTTTTCATAATGATGGTTCTTTGATTGCTTGAACTATTGTGCCTTCATTCTTAGATGTGATAGTACAATCTAAATGGTAGTGGTTAGTAGTACTACTTTAATTGGAGGTTTCAGTATGATGTTGAAATACATGAATTGATGTTCCATGTTTGATATCAATATTTACAATGGGGATAAAATTGCAATAGTCATATTGAGTAAAGACCTTCACAACATTTTATGTCTCAAGACATTACTTTAAGTGAGACCTTCCCCATTAAGAGGATTGAAAATGACAACACCTGGACTACACATACCCCTTGTTAGACATGAATGTGGACTTTGGTTTCAAATTGAGACCACAAATGGTTCTGTTGCCAACAACTCATTATGATGTGTGGCATTTTGATAGTATGATTATTACAATAACCCAAACTTATGTGGACAATCAGTGGTCTTGGCAGGTAATCGTATTTTCAAGTCAGTATGTTAAGGGTCACTAATTCACTTTGTTGCATGATGACCATGATACCCACAAATTCTTCTAGGTAAAAATTCAAGTGGTGTTGTTTCAATGCCTAAATAGATTCAGGGAGTGTTAGCCCTTGGTTATGGAAGGTTGTGAATATTAAGGAAAGAAGCATGAAGTGAGAACTGAGCGGAAGACAAGTTGACTAAGATTGGATTGAAGTGACCAAAAGAGAAGAAAAGTCGGAGCGAAGTAAGAGAAAGAAAGTCACACAGGGAGATCGAGGAAGACAGATCAGCAAGGAAGATGGATCATGGACAACTCAATAAGTGGAAAATGCCACCAATAGATTCTTTGGAGCACATCGCAAGAAATAAAGAAAGATAGGTTGTCGAAGCCCTGAAAATGTAGATCAAATTGACCTAGGGTTTAGGTATTTAGGGTTTTGACACCTAGGTTTCAGCCTAAGGATGTCTGAGAGTCATTGTATTGTATAAATAAAGGTTTGGAGGACCTGGGATCCTATTGTTGTTGTTGAAAATTTTTCATTCGTGCATGTTATAAGTGATTATTACTACTGTGAGACAGAAGTGTTGTGAGAGAGAGATCATTCTCATATTGTAAGATCAACCCTGCAACTGGGTTCAAAGATCAACCCTACAGTTGGGTTCATAGGGAGGGGAGAGAGGATAAGAGAAAGAAAGAGAGAGATATGCAAGCTAAGTGCATATAGAACTGTATTCTTTCATCTAATGTATTATAAGCGCAATTTCGTGGATGTATCCCTAGGGAGAGGGTGAACCACATATATCTTTTTGTTGTGTGTGATTGATGTTGTGTTCTTTTGTTCTCTGATATACTGTTAAATGCATTATAGTGTTACATCTGAGATATACTGTGCGAAGTAGTCTTAAGAAAGATAAATAATAACTATATCTATGTGAGCATGTTGCCTTGGACCCACTTTGCATTTCCTCTGGTTGTAGACACTTGTGCCATGCAACCCCCTATTGTTACTTCAGGTGAGACTGCATCTACTTCGCAGGTGTTTCTGAAAGGGCCATTAGTTAGGGCTTGTTGGTGCGTTGTTAGAGATGAACCTTGGGTCTTCCCCCGTTCCAACAAATGGTTTCGTTGTCGGGATCGGGATCTTCTTGATGGAATGTCAAGGTGGTTTCCATCAAAGACAGATATTCAGAAGTGGATAGAAAAACAAGAGAAGGACTTCGTTGAATCTCATAATAAGAACCCTAATCTTAGTGTAGAGGATTGGTTGGGAAGGTATATCTTTACTGATATACATAATATTTTCTTTGGAGGAATTCATAAGGAGATATACGAGTGGCTAGCTATATTAGAAGATACCCAGTTTGAGATCAGACTTATACCACCTATGGTTTGGACATCGGTGTTGATCAAGAAGGTAAAGAGATTTGCTAACATCATGTCAAGAGAAGTAGATCATTGGTTTGATAGTACCATCAGAGGGTATGTCATTGAGTTTGTTATTGATAGAGTAGAATCATATAGCCAAGCAGAGAGATATTTCTTTAAGGGACCTAGAGGAAAATTTTTACAATTTTTGAAGTTGAATATCAAGATGCTATTACATGAGAAGAACGTCCTGAAGATACAGTGGTGGGTCATATTGAAAAATATAATGTTCAATAATTCAAACAGCGACAACGACATAGAGGTCGGACACACGTGTAGTGGGAGAACCTTCAGAGAAGTTCCTTTGGTGAACTTGTTCGAGCAGAATCACAAACCACCAGCACATGAAGAAGGGTTCTACAATGGAGAAGAAGAAGAGCTACTAAATGAGGAGCATTCAGAGTCCACTAGGGCAGAAGAAGGAAAGACTGGAGAACCTCACCGAGAAGAGTCAGAAACTTCAGGGACTGCGTAGACTGTTGAAGTAAGTGCTATTATGCCCCTTGTTGTTTTAACAACATTAAGTAACTAGAGTAACCTAAGTTATCAGAACACTCAAAGCATTGGTACAAGTGGTTTAGTGCATACTCAGTCAGGAACCCTAGGAATATATATGGTAGAGGAGATGAGGTTACCCACCTTTAGGGGAGATGGATCTGAAGATCCTGATCAACATTGGTTCTTATGTGAAGCTATATGGAGTATTAGGAATGTCACCGATGAAGTTGTTAAGAGAGCTCAATTTAGTACTACTCTATGAGACCACACACTAAGCCGGTACATGAAGTTCATCCAAGGAGTTGTCTAGCCGAAACCACTGAACGAGATCAAGACTACGTTAATTGTAGAATTCAACAAACCCAAGTTGGAATCACGGTGCATCACATAGTTGAAAGAAATCAAGCAAAAAGTAGTTGAACATGTTTGGGAGTTTGATTAGAGGTTCAAGTCCTTGACAGGCCATTTGAGTTTTCCGATTCCAGATGAACAAAATAAAGAATGGTTCATTGTTTCCCTCTTACCACACATCAGAGTCCCTCTGGTGCAATAGAAGATTGCTTTGCAAGCTAAGTCATTGGATATCACTATGAAACTATAATCAACCCCTATGGGAGAGTCCAGCTCAGGTATGAGTCAAATTTTGAGTTAGCTAACTAGCTTATCATTGCAAGTCGAAGATATGAAAAAGGATAAGAGAAACGATAAAAGACAAGATATTTGGTGTATCAGATGAAAATGAGAAGGTCATGATAAGGAGAATTGTCCTCTATTTCATGAGTACTTGGCTTCAGGATCCCCAATCCCTTTGAAGAAGGTTACTCTACCTTGGTGTGAGGTATGTAGAAATAGACATCGCCCTGGAGAATGCTAGTACATGTAAAAGTATGTCCAAACACCTACCAACCTTTACTGCACATTCTGTAAATCTGTGGGGCATGATGAGAAATATTGTAGGGCTTATGACCTCTTGCATGAAATATCAAGAGACACATATGGAATTCAAAGCGAAGTACAAAAAGAAGGAAATACTACGTAGTTTAACTCCCCAGAAAGAGGAAACTTCAACCCTCGAGGTGGATTCAGAGGAAGAGGATGAGGAGCAGGCATGGGCCGAGGTTGAGGACAAATCATTTGTTATAACTACGCATAGCAAGGTCACTTGGTAAGGGATTGTCAGAACCCTTCTACCACTTGCAGTTACTGCAACTCATTTGAACATGTCATAGAAGATTGTCCTGCACTGTAATCCAAACTTTGGGAAAGATGAGGAGGGAACCAACAAGTAAAAATAATCTCAGCAGAACATTGCGTATGGGATCCTAGAGTCATCATTATCAATAGAGGAAGCGCTACTACAAGAGAAGATAGGGTGACTCCAGGGAAGATTACAGAAGAATCAAGAGTTAGAAGAGTTGAGGAGAAGACATAGGAGTTTTATCCAAAGAAAGAGAAGCGTACATTTGAAGAGGCAAGAAAAGAGTTTGGAAGATATTAGGCTTCTTCATCAAAGGCACAACCAGAAGTGAGAGAATGTGGAATGCCCCTGGCCTTTGATCAGTTTGATTCACCCAGAGAAGAAAAAGAGGTAAGCAGACTTACGGAATTCTTATGTACTTGCATTAATTTGATTAAGGATGAAAAATCCATACAAGAACTACAAAATTTGATCAGACAATATGAGATAGGAAGGGTATATCCTGTACTTGATAAAGAAGTACATCAACTATCCAAAAATAGAATGACAAATAAGGAACTACACCTTAATGCCCAAATTGGAGATTATGATATAGATAATGTGGTCCTCGACTTAAGGTCGGAGGTCAATGTTATGACGAAGCAGACCTAGGCACTGATGGGAAAATCTAAGTTGATATATTCCCCTATCATGCTTAGGATGGCTAATTAGTAGGCAGTAAGCCCCTTTGGTAGGTTGGAACATGTCCCTATGGACATCAACAGGATAAGAACATTTGTGGACTTCGAGGTGATTGAGATAGTTGATGATAGTTGTCCTTATCCTGTGTTGTTAGGAATTGATTGGGCTTTCAACATTTCCACTATTGTTGACTCAAAGAAAATAAGAATGAAATTTGAAGTTGATGGCCTTAGGGTCATTGCACCTCTAGATCCTGATGAAGGTCGAAGATATACATAACCTATCAGAGAAGAAGACCGTGCATATGAGCTAGAGAATATATATATATATTGATAGCAAGACAACAAGACTACATTAATCCTACAACAGATGGGAATTTGAGTTGGCGAAGTGATAGCGCATGTTCATCAAACTCAGAAGAAGCACTGGAGAACTGGAAAAACAAAATGTATGAAGTTTATGTGTGGATATGTGCCAGATTGACCAAGAAAGTTCACTGGATTGGCAGAGAAGTAAGTAACTTTCCCACATTCGATGGTTTAAATCACTTAGAAACATTCTTATTGGAATTTGAAGAAGTTCTACCAGTACAACAGAGATTGTTGGCACTATATGAGGCTTTGAAAGCTACTCCAGCAAGATGGTGGGGGACACATAAAAATATAATCACGAAATGGATATGATGTCGCACTTTGATGACAATGCATTTTTCAGAAAACATCAAAGGATGTGAAGTTCAATACATAGGTCAAAGTTGTTCGAAGGACCATGTGTGAGGTTGTGAGGAGGCCTGGAGCAGCATTCCTCATGAACAGTGGGTGCATAAATTCATCAATACTCTAGACACAACGCCTATCAATTGGTATCTTCAAGCAGAATTCCACCTCATCACTTTAGATTGGTACAGTATGACTCAGAACTTTATAGCTAAATTTTGATTTGAAAGCCAGTACCCTTTACTAGATCAAGCTCTACAAGTTGTCAAACAAAAATTCTTTGAGGAGGCACCTCGCCTCCCTTTGGGGAAAGAAGAGGATGAATGGATTGAACCTCTTCAAAAACTGCAAGGTTGTTACAATATCAATGTCGATGAAAACGATGATCCTAGCAATGTGAACATCATAGAAATGGAAGGACAGAGAGACATATAAGGACCAGGATTGGAACTATATTTCATTGGACAACCGATCAAAATCAAGAAAGTTAATATTGGAACAGAGAAATAACCTAAGATTACTAATGTTGGGGATTACTGGGATGATGCCACCATTGATAAGATCACAAAATTACTACATGAATATCAGGACTTGTTCCCAACCAAGTTCACTGATATGAAGGGCATAAAAGGGCCCATGGGAGAGATGAATATCCCCTTGAAACCAGATGCAAGGCCAGATAAGCAGAGACCCTATAGATTGAATCCCAAATATAAGGAAAAATTTAAGATTGAACTAAACCGAATGTTGGAAGCAGGAATCATAGAACTTGTGGAGGAGTCAGAATGGATTAGTCCTATGGTGGTACAAGATAAGAATATAGGAGATATTAGGATCTGTGTAGATCTCAGGAAGCTAAATGATGCTTGTTTTCATGACCCATTCCCTACATTGTTTATAGATGAAGTGTTAGATAATGTAGGAGGACGGGAGGTATATTACTTTACAGATGGATTTTCAGGTTATCACCATATCAGGATTGCCAAGGAATATCGCCATAAGACCACATTTGCAACAGAATGGGGTTCCTACCAGTATAAGGTGATGCCTTTCAGATTGAATAATGCACCAACCATCTTTTCCAAGGTGGTGGTCAAAGCATTCAAGGAGTTTTTACACAAATTTTTGGAAGCATATTTTGATGATTGGACTGTTTTTAGCTTATTACAAAAACATATTGAATGTTTAAGACTAATGTTGGATAAGTGCAGGAAATGTCATATTGCCCTGAATCTGAAGAAGTGCATCTTCTTTTCACCCTTTAGAGTGCTAGTAGGACATATTGTGTGTAAGCAGGGATTGTTGGTAGATCCATCCAAGATTGTCATTATTGTTGATCTACCCCCTCCTACTTCCGTTAGATAGTTGCGCACTACGTTGGGACATACTGGATACTACAGGAAGTTCATTAAGGGATATGCATAGATTATAGCACCTATGGAGAAACTTCTGAATAAATATTATCAGTTTCAATGGACAAAAGAATGTCAGCAAAGCTTCGATACACTGAAACAGAAAAATGGTTATTGCGCCTATTCTGGTTTTCCCAGATTGGAGTAAGGAATTTCATGTGCATGTCGATGAATCTTCTATTGCACTAGAAGTAGTTTTAGCACAACCAGGAGCAAGATATATTGACCACCAATTAGCCTTTGCTAGCAAGAAGCTCTCAACAGCTGAGATAAATTACACCACCACTAAGAGAGAAGGTTTAGCCATGGTGTACGCGTTGCAGAAGTTTCGTCACTACTTGTTGGGAGGCCATTTTAATATGTTCATTGATCACTCCACATTGAAATACCTAGTTAACAAGCCAGTGTTGGGGGGAAGAATATCTATATGGCTACTGTTATTCCATGAATATGATTTTGATATTGTGCTCAAGCCAAGGAGAATGAACAAGGGACCTGACCACTTGTCTAGGTTGGAACAAGGAGGTGAACATACTAGTTTGGAGGATACACTACATGATGCACAACTATTGTCCATCGGGAATATTGATGAACATTTCATCGAGATAATCTAGTTCCTATCAAAAGGAATGGCACCTCGCAAACACATAGGCATTCAGAGGAAATAACTGGTAGTACGCTATGCATATTTTTCACTTATAGTCGAATATCTATATAAGATGGGACCTGATGAGATCTTGAGGAGATGCGTTATGGAGGCAGAAAGACCATTGATTTTAGCAGAAGCACATGAAGGCATCGCAGGAGGACACTACACAGGGAAAGAAATAGTGAAAAAGGTTCTTAGAGCTAGCCTCTGGTGGCCTACTTTACAGAAAGATGCCTAGGAATACTATAAATCCTGCAATGTATGCCAAAGAGTTGGGAAGCTTTCCCGAAGAGATGAGATGCCTTTAGCACCACAACTGACTTTGCAGGTATTTGAGAAATGGGCAATTGATTTCGTGGGACCTATAAAGCCACCAAGGAATTGCACAAGAGCTAGATACATCATCATTGCGATAGAGTATTTGACAAGATGGGCAGAAGCAAGGGAAGTTAAGGATTGTAGTGCAACTACAATTGTCTGATTTATATTTGAGGATATCATAACCAGGTTTGGATGCCCGAAGACCCTGATGAGCGATCAAGGCATGCATTTTATTAATAAGACTATTGAAGCCTTGACTCAGGAATTTGAAGTTCATCACCAAAAGAGCACCCTTTACCACCCGCATGTGAATGGTATAGTTGAATCCTTCAATAAAATCTTGGAGACACCACTGATGAATATTTGTAGTGTGAATAGGGATAACTGGGATTTGAGAGTACCAACAGTACTATGGGCCTATAGAACTACTTGAAAGAAGATAACAATGAAGACTCCCTTTAATTTGGTGTATGGCCTAGAAGTAGTTGTCCCTATGGAATATTTGGTTCCTAGCCTTATAATTACAACATTCACAGATATGGATGACATTGTTGTTGTTCGAGAGAGGCTTGCACAGTTGGTAGAACTAGAAGAAGATCGATTTATTGCAAGATTCCATCAGTAGGTACTGAAAGAACGAGAAAAGTCCTATCATGATAGGCACATCAAGAAGAAATCTTTCAAGGAAGGAGATCTCGTATTGGTATATGACAGCAAGTTCATGAAAGTTCAGGACACATTGTATAGGCCATATGAGGTTGCTTACATTACAGAAGGAGGAGTCGTGCAGCTGAAAACTTTGAATGGAGGATGGAAGGAAGGTTTGGTGAATGGGAGCCAGTTGAAATTGTACTATGACAAGCAGCTGCCTTGGAGCTCTCCGTAGAAGCATGAGAAAATGGGTCTAGGTACCAGGTGTGTAGCGCACCTTTTTAGCTACCAAGGCTTAATCACTATTAAAAGAAGGTTATAACACCACTCTCTACATAACTCATACAGGTATTGTATAATCCACACACATTTAAACAAATAAACTCATTTAAGCACAGAGTAAAACATATTATTTACTGCTATAATTAACAATCCATAACATTCCATATTAATTCATATACACAGCGGAAATCATGATAACATAAGCAACATAGTCTTGAAATCCTGATTATGGTGTAATCAGATACTTATCTTTTAACAGTGGTAGATTCCACCAACCAAGTGTAGGCCTTCCATGAACCTCCCAGCCTTAGACCGCACTGCTCATCAGCTCAGCAATGGGTCACCCCCGAGTTGGGACTAAGCTCCACCCCAAGGCAAGGAAATCTAGGCTAGGTTGAGGTTACAGGGAAAACAATACACAACCACAAGGAAGGGATTCTCTCCAAGGAACCTCCCACGCTCACTGCCCATGGACCCTCATTCCCCACATGCATGTTCCACCCCAGGGGTATACACCTTCTCTGTCACCTGGACAGTCCTTCAACTGCTAATCTCCCTTGCCTTGGGTTACAGAAATAGGCCAGACCAGAAGTCTCTAGATCTATGGTAGCTACAAGTTTCCTTCCAGGAGTTCTCTCCTTCCTTTGCGCACTCTCTCACCTGGAGGGAGTCGCTCATAGGTCCAACAACATGTTCTTCCAACTTCAACCACATTTCTTACCTGGAGAGATTGTTGTACAAACTGGCCAACAAGCCACATAGGATCAAACACTACACGTCCACCACAATCCACGGGAATCCAGACACGAACACCCCAGGGCAGCTCCGGACAGGTGCAACAGTATAACCAGGCTTAGAAGGGATGGGACACTTCCGTTTTCTCAATTTGGCAACATAGGATAGACTCACCCTCTGGATTATCATGGATATGTAATGATTCGTCCACGTAGGGGTCGATTCAGACTCCCCTCTTTAGAACAGAGAAGGGAGTACCAGCTTTCCGAACAACACAGACTCTTTCCCGAAATCTACATAGGCTTCTCGTTCAGGGAATGCACACACCGGTTTTCTCGGATCCAGACACAGACTTTTCGATTCACAAGGACGCACGAAGGTTCTCTGCAGGAATCGGGTTGGTAGTACTATCAAGGGCTCCGTACACGTTCAGACAATTGGGTAGAATGGGGGAGGACCCTTCTCACAGCTCACCCTAGTCATTTTATTCGAATGCGTCAGGGTTGACACTTGTCACCCATGAAACTTCATGCGTTCCACCAGCACGCATCTCCCTTGTATGTTCTTCCCTTGCCAAAAACTTAGGATAAAACATAAAATGTACATGTCTTTTGGGATAATATTAAAATATTATTCCAAGGCTTAAGCCCCCTAAGCTTAGCCCCTAGGCTCAACACTTAGCCCCTTTTCCCACCTTCCAGCCCCTAATTCCTTTCCCACCCTATGGATTCTTAGTCCCCCTTCACTCATTCATCGTGGTCGGTCTGCACATGGCGGTGTTTATATTTTATTAATTGTTCTGTGTGATTACATATACAACAGAAGGCTCCTGGCCTTCAACACTCAGGCTCCCTGGCCTAACAAACACATAAGCCTCCAGCTTATAAAAAAACTTGGCTCACTAGCCTATAAAACATAATTACAATTCCTTATAGAACATGGTTTACAATGGGGCTCGGCCTTGGGGACACTACAATCCCCCTCCCCTTATTTTTGCACTGTCCTCAGTGCAACTCGCACTGTCTCTGCAAGTCTTTCAAAATTTTCAAAAAGATGCGGGTACTCTGCCCGCATAACCTTTTCATGCTCCCATGTCACGTCCTCAAGACCGTACCAGGTCCACTGGACCTTTACAAGCTCTATGGCTCGATTCCGGAGTTGTTTTCTTTTCCTGTCCAATATGTGCATAGGATGCACTTGCAGGACACCTTCTGGTTCCACCTGAATCACATTCCAATCGATAACATGATTAGCGTCAGGTACATATTTCTTAAGCAGTGAAACATGAAACACATTATGTACAATCATAGATGCAGGTAATGCAAGCATGTATGCAACCGGCCCAATCCTTTCCAGAATCTCAAATGGCCCACAAAATCTTGCTTCCAACTTGGCGCAACTTCCCAGCTTTAGGGAACTCCTATTAGTTTTCACTTTTAGGAAAACATGGTCACCCACTTTGAATTCTCTATGGGTTCTGTTACTATCAGCGTAATTTTTCTTCTTGTCCTGGGCAGCTTTTAGATTCTGTTTAATTCTTATCATTTGGTCTTCCATCTCTTTGAGTATCTCAGGGCCAACTACTACTCTGTCAGCTAGATTATCCCAGCTCACTGGAGTGTTTCACTTTGTTCCATAAAGTGATTTGAATGGGCTCATCTTCAACGATGCATGATACCCATTATTGTAGGCGAATTCTACCAAATACAGGTAGTCTTACCACCTTGATGGTTTGTCCATCACATACATTCTCAGTATGTCTTCTATTACCCTGTTCACCCTCTCTGTCTGACCATTAGACTCAGGATGATACATTGTACTAAAGTTCAGATTCATTCTGAATCCCTTGAACAGTCCTTTCCATAAATTCGAGGTGAATTTTGGGTCCCTATCAGACATAATTGTCTTAGGAATTTCATGCAAGCGTGCAACTTCTTTTAAAAATATATCAGCAACATCAGTTGCTCTGTGGGTGGTTTTCAGTGGAATAAAATGGGCAACTTTAGTAAGCTTGTCCACCACCACCATGATTGAATCATGTTGCTTGCTTGTTCTGGGCAATCCTGTAATAAAATCCATTGTTACCACGTCCCATTTCCATTCAGGAATAGGTAAAGGCTGCAGCAACCCTGCTGGGTGCCTATGCTCAGCCTTAACCTTCTAGCACTCCATACATCGAGTGATGTATTCTATGATTTCTTTCTTCAAACCCGGCCAAAAATAATGGCTTTTGACTGCTGCCACAGTCTTCTGATATCCAGGATGTCCAGCATAAGCCACGTTATGCATCTCCTTTAGAATTGTCAGCTTCAATTCTCAGACATTGGGTACATACACTATGTTTTTATACAGAAGTAAGCCATCAGTTCCCAAGGTGTAACTTTCCTTGGTTTGTGGTCTCTCACGCTATTGTAGCTTTGCTACAAGACCTCTACACTGCAAGTCAGTATTTGCAGCTTCCAAAATTCTGTCTTTCATCTCAGTTTTGTACATGCTAATGGTTGTAGCATGTAATTTGTGCACTTTTCTGCTGAGTGCATCAGCCACCTTATCTTATTTCCCTTTGATATACTTGATATCAAAGTCATATTCACACAGAAACTCCATCCATCTAGTTTTCCTTGCATTTAAATTCAGTTGATCAAATAAATACTTTAGACTGTTGTGATCTGTTCTTAATTCAAATCTCCTTCCCATGAGGTAATGTCTCCATTTCCTCAAGGCGTGGAAAATTGCTGCTAGTTATAAATCGTGAGTGGCATAATTCCTTTCATGCTCTTTCAGCTTTCGGGACTCATAACAAATTACAAATCCCTCTTGGCTGAGAACTCCTCCCAGCCCCTCCTTACACGCATCTGTGCACACTACGTAATCCTTATTTGGATTTGCAATCTTTAGGATCGGAGCACTAGTTAGCAGCTGCTTCAATCGCTGGAAGCTGCTCTCACATTCTTTAGTCCACTGGAACTTCTTCTCCTTCCTTTGCAAGGAAGTGATAGAATGAGCTATCTTTGAGAATCTGACTATAAACCTCCTATAGTAGCCTGTCAGACCCATAAAAGATCTAACTTCTGCCACATTCCTTGGCAATGGCCATTCTCGAATGGCATGTACCTTCTCAGGATACACAACAATTCCTTCTTCAGATATAATGTGTCCCAAGTAATGGACCTGCCTTTGGTAAAATGAGCACTTGCTCGGTTTTGCATACAGCTGGTGTTCTCTCAACACCTACAGCACCATTCTCAGGTGTTGTTCATGTTCTTCCTCTATCTAGGAATACACCAAGATATCGTCTAGGAAGACTATGACAAACTTGTCCAAATAATTTATGAACACTTCATTCATTAAGCATATGAAAACAGCAGGCGCGTTGGATAGCCCAAACGGCACCACCGTGAACTCATAATGTTGTACCTTGTTATAAAGGCGGTCTTGCTGATGTCCTCATCCTTTATTCTTACTTGGTGATATCCAGATCTGAGGTCTATTTTTGAAAATATTTTTGCATCCTTCAACTGATCAAAAAGATCATCAATCCTTGGCAGAGGATACTTGTTCTTGACAGTGACCTTATTCAACTGTCGAAAATCAATGCACAGTCTCAGCGTCCCATCTTTCTTCTTCACGAATAGTATTGGGGCTCCCCAAGGTGACACACTGGGGTGAATGTAACCTTTCTTTAGTAGCTCTTCGAGCTGCAATTGCAACTCTTTCAGCTCTGGTGTACTCATCCTATAAGGAGCCTTCGAAACTGGAGCTGCTCCAGGCATCAAATTTATAGAAAAAACGATGTCCCTCTTCGAAGGTAGTCCAGGTACCTCCTGAAATATGTCCTTGAATTCTTTGAGTACTTTGTGGTCTTCCAGATTCGAGACTTTATCTCGGGATGCTTCTTCCACCCGAGCTGAAAATAATTGATATCCTTTTCGGTAAAATTTCTTCAGTTGCATGGCTGAGATTTCCCTAACAGCCACGGATCCGGGAATTCCTTAGACTGTTACCTGATCTCCCTCCTCATTCAGGCATGTAAACCTCTTTTTATGGCAATCCAGAAGGGCATGGTGTTGGTCCAACCAGTCCATCCCAATTAAGCAATCGTATGAGCCTAAAGGTAGAATGTTCAATTCAACCTTAGTGCTCATTCCTTTCATGTCCACTGAACAAGACTTAACCAATTCAGGTACCTTCCTCTTGGTCCCTGTGGCCAACTACACTAACCAAGACTTCTCATGTTTTCTTCTCGTTAGATGCAAACTTTCCACCACTCTAGGATCTACATATCTATGGCTAGCCCCTGAATCAATTAAAATAACAAGTGGTCGGTTGTTGATCGTACCTTCCACTTCAATCATGTGCAACTGAAATTCTTCTTTCTTGTTGTCCAGGGCTGCGTAGATCCTCAGCATTTTGTTGCCCATATTCTCCATTGTTTTAACTTGTTGAACAGTATGGACAGTTCTTGCTTTGTCTTTTCTGTGGGGGCAGTCTCAGTACCTATGATTTCCTTTATAGCCCCAACACTCCATAGGTGGCGGTCTTGGCACCTGCTCACTCCCTTCAACTTTCGTGGGATCTCTAAAATATGACTGTCCCCAAGGACTGTTTCTGAAAAAGGAAGGCTTGTTTCCCTTCTGCCTCTGTTCCGTCTTAAACTTCCTCTGATCATTCCAAGCCTTTCGAAGGATGGGCCTTTCTCCTTGTTGTTCATACAAGCATTTCGCCTTTCTTATTGTTTCTTCCATGGTCTTAGGATCATCATATTGAATATTTTCACTCATGGAAGGTGGCAGTCCACTCAGATATCTCTGAATCTTGACAACCTCATCTTTGATGAATGGAACATACTTCAGTAGTTCTAGGAAACTTCATTCATACTCATCAATTGTCATGTTGCCTAGCTTGAGTTCGAAGAAATCCTTCATCTTTCTGTCATAATACCTTTTTGTCAAGTATTTCTTCTCGAAATACCTCTTAAATTCCTTCCAAGTGACCTCTTTCTCTCTGATGTGTTGCACCTGCACAAACTGATCCCACCACATGGATGCTTTTCCTTTCAGTT
>JZKD02S0363739.1:7016-18763 GCA_000966675.3 Picea glauca | reverse complement strand
TATTTCATTTATTTACATTCTACTTTACTTTTGCAAACAATTTTTATTTGAAGTAATTCACACATCAGGCGCACATACTTCACACTTGGTTCATGCCACCAAACTTAGCCTAAAATTAACCACATAATCTAACAAACATAAGCCCACTTGGGCCAAAAAAAATATTTTAGTTAGATTAGGACTTTGGAGATACACATCCAAATAACTCCCTATGGTCATCTCACATTGAAACATAGTGGTTGAAATTTGTGATTGCAAAATTCCCTTAACCATAGTCTAGGACTTGTGTCAACACATTTAGTTTCTCTTATAAGATATAGTCTTTTATTTTTATAGGATAGATTTTGGATTAGGATATCTTTGTTTTGTTTCAAACACATTTATACCCACTTGTTGCACCACATGAACAAGTAGAGTGTGTATTTTTTGATCATTACTTTTCTTACTTCATTGCTTTGTTACTTTATCCTTTTGAAATACTTTTTACACTTTTAAGAGTGATATTTTCATGTGGACATCATAGCTCCTAAGCGACTATCTCGTAGGCTTAGAGGCCTTCGAACTTTGTTTGGTATTGGATGAATTATATCCCCTACTTGATGAATCAAGGTTCCTCCACCTAGCCCACCTTTGGGTTCTATATCTTTCGATTTGGAATTCCCCTCACCGCCAAGGGGTGCTAATTCATGTAGTTTTGGTACTATTTCATCCTCATTAAACCCAATTTCCACCATGGAAGGAACTTATACATAAGATGATGCCAACCAACCTTTTCTACCTTACATGATAGGTTCAAATATCCCTAATTTAAATAAGTTTATTAACATTCCTATTTGACATGATTCCAACTAGATTTCTATGGAAACTAATATTTTCTCAGACATACCCAATTTTGAGGGTAAACCCAGAGAAGAACCTCGTAACCACATTATTTCCTTCCACATTTGGTGTTCCTCCAATAGAATAATGGAATATTCAGTTAGGTTAAGGATTTTTCAATGCACTCTTATGGGTATAATATCAAAATGGTACATAGAACTACCTTGCAGTACTCATACCACCTCTGAATCCATGCCAAAGGTTTTCTTGACTTTCTTCTAGCTTCTAATTTGTCATGATGTAGGGATTGATATTTTAACCAACTTTTGTCAGAATAAATCCACCCATATCATATATCATATCCATGAATGGCATAAAAGACGTGGCTTGTGCAAAACTGATATAAATGATAGATTCCTTATGGACTAGTTCTTGAAGTTACTCCTTCCTACCATTGCTTAGGATGTAGCCATGAATATGCCTATGAGTGAGGAGGAATCCATCCAAAAGGCACAATAGTATGGCCTCATTTATGCCTAGTCTGAGTATTTGTATACCATTCTTCATAATGCTCCTTATTCTCACTCAAGTGACTTGTCTGAATTGGGGGAACCCCATATGGATGATGGTGTTATTGGGTCTATGTCGCTTAACCATTTACATCCTAATCCCTCTCTACCCATTGGATATAGTACGAATGGTGGGGTTATCAACTCTTACCCTCAAACTTCTATTGGGTGTCCTTCAACACCTTACAATTATCCTAAACCCCCTCAATATTCATCTAATTCCTAAGCACACGTAGGAACTATCACTTCATATACTACACCTCATACACATCAACATGTGCATGGAAATCATTGTACTAGTCCTTCTTGTGGTGATCCAACTATGAATCCATATTTCCCTTTCCCTATCCCTCCGCCGGTGGCTACAATTCCTCAAGTGATGGTACCCAAAGCCCCTAGTAGTGAGTCTACACTTACACCTCCATAACGATCAAGGAAAGTGGCTCACCAGGAGTCAGGTTCAACATAAGTTTCCTCATTTGATGCAATGGATACCATTGATTCCTAATGGGGGAGGAATGATCCAGGTGGATATCGATGGCCACCCACCTATTCCACTGGCTCAAATCCCAATTTCCATTTTAGCAATTTATTTCTAGCTTTTCGGGTCCTAAACTTCCGAGGCTATTTTGAGGCCCTAAACAACGTATTTTGGGCCTGCCATAGTCACACTATGAACAAAGTTAGATTGTGATGACAAAATATGTAGTCCTCAGATAAACCTTTCCAACCGGATATTGTGCGCCTAAAACAAAGATCGTATGCAAAAGTTACGACCCCGAGAAGTTGATGTACCAACTTACCCCATCGAGGTCCACCTGACTTTTGGCACTTCATCTCCTGGGGTTAGGTTTTTAGATGTTTAGGGTTTTCTCATTTATGCTTTATGTTAAAAAGGCCTTTGGAGCCTCATTGTAACTTGCTTCTTGCGAATGAGCATAACTGACACATCTCTTCTTAGAGATAAGCTACCACCATTCTAGCTAGCTTGTGTGCTTTTGCATTTTACAATTTTTTGTATTTCAGACAATTATTAATAGAATCTGAGCTTTACTGTATTATTGTGTTTATTACTATATCTCTGTGTAAATTCCTTGTTATATCTCTGTGATATCTCTGCCTTCATATCGTTCCTAAAATAATCCGGATCACCATCATTATTAGTTTTTACCTAAGTTGCGTTGTTTGAGGGAAGTGACATAGGCTTATACTGAACAATTTAATAGTAAACCCACCTAACCTTCTTCATCACATATATCTATGTTGAGAAACCCATTTTCAACAAAAGGACTTGTGTCCACCCTAGAAACCACTCCTACTGGGCCACCTCCCACTTCCAACCCTCTTGGAAATGGGACTTACCAAATCCTTTAATTGGATTATACCAATATCAACCTGACTACCCAATCCTGCCAGTACAATATGCCGTCTAAAGAACAACCTATTGAATCTAATGATCCTCCTCTATCTACTAATGATACTTTTAATATTCCTTCACCGAGTGTTAAGCCTACCCCCAAGGTGCCAAAGGTTCCATTACAATGAAATGTCCCCAATCCTCATGCATGGACAACCTATAACTATAACAAGGTAGATGATTTAGCTCATACCAATGTAGCTATATAATCCCTAGAAGTCCTCCAAACATTGCCTTTGTAATGAAATGATTTACTATCTACTTTGGATGCTATCGGTCCTTTGGATGACAAGTGATAAAAAAATAGTGCTAAAACTAATTCATTACTCTAATTTTAATGCTTATACAAAACTTCTCAATTTTCCCACAATTTCGTTAAAAAATGACTTAATAAATTCAAATAAGCAATTTAAATAACTGAAATTGAGAATAGAACAACAATAAAACATAAACAATACTCTAGAAAATATTAGAGGAGTTCACTCCACCTGGGCTACCTCTTCGAGTCTGCTACAATTGAGGAACCGATCCATTAAAAATGATGCAAAGTACAAAATTTCATCTCTTTACGTCAAACAATGGTCTCCAATCCTCAAAAGAGTCATTAAAGTTATTATAGAAAGACAATAGCACTAGTATTTCAACCCTCATTGCCCTCTTGACACAACAAAGAACTTACCTTGCCTATTTGATCCATAACGAATATTGTTTCCCCCTTTCTTCAAATACATTTTTCTCCAATTTATATTGTTTTCCAGGCCCATGGGTTAGTGGTTAAGGTGCTCCACTCTCACGGACAAAATCAGGGTTCAAATATCATTAAATCCACTCATTGATTTTTTTCATGGAATATGATATATCCCACATATATTATGTGATACAACTTCATACTATATATAAGGTATTGCGGGATATGTGTATGTTAATATATCCTACGTATATTATGTGATATGATTCCATACTATATATAACATATTGCAGATTACAACAAGGCATGTGATTCACCAAGGCATAAGTTGGTTGGTGCATTTGATATTTAGGTGGCATGTGTAGTAGCATTTAGTGGCATGTATTCCATTTTTTGTTAGCATGATATTCAAAGATATTAAAATCCCCTTGTTGTAACCTCCACACTCATATATTGAATGCGAAGTGCCACGTCGAAGCCAATCCAGGATTTCCATGTGTTTTCCTTTTATTGATCCATGTGTTAGCATGAGAGTGGTCTGCGTGTCAACATGTGATTGGTACATGTGTTAGCATGTGATTGGTACATGTGTCAGCATGTGATTGGTACATGTGTTAACATGTGATTGGTCCACGTGTTAGCATGTGATTGGTCCACGTGTCAACACTATACCCTTCCTTTTTACCTATTTGTCTTCAAATTACAATATATTCAATCCCTTACTTTGTAAGATGATACTTGTTCTCCTCCCTGTAGAATATATCTTTCTTGTCATATATATAAGGACTTCCCAAAACAATTCCACAAATATCAAGTGGTACCGCATCTAAGTCTACCTCATTAATGAACTTAGAGGTGATTGCAAATATGAGTTTACATTGTTTGGATACCTGTAATTTAGCATCTTCACATACCCATCCTAAAGGATATGGTTTTGAATGAGGCTTAGTTTCAAGTCCCAATGTCTTAACAATTTCTTCTAAAATGAGATTAGCTTGCGAATTACTATCAAAGAGTGTATCAATCTTTGTATGTATAACTCACTTCTTTTCCTTTCATC
Organism: Picea glauca; assembly: GCA_000966675.3. Lineage (NCBI taxonomy): Eukaryota > Viridiplantae > Streptophyta > Pinopsida > Pinales > Pinaceae > Picea > Picea glauca. The sequence continues at coordinate 14,210 of JZKD02S0363739.1, read as the reverse complement.
ATGCATAGTTTCTGATTTTAAAGCACGAATAATTTTTTTAAAAATAGAAATAGCAGAAGAAGATATACCTTGAATTCCCATGGTGATAATATTGGTTTCATCACCTAAATCCGATCCAAGATCATGTTGGATTGTAGCATTGGCATGTTTATTACTCTTTTAATTTCTGAACCACTTTGGCTTTAGTTATGGTTGAAGTTTCCAACACTTGGAATCATCATGTCCTTCCTTTTTACAATGTGAACATGACATATTCTCATCTTCTTTCTTCACTATGGTTGTTTATTTTATTTTACCCTTTCCTTTGTTCTTGTCTGAAACTGGCTTAACTATTTTGTTTGGGATGTTGTCTTGGACATTATTTTACCTTGACTCAATATGAGTGGCTCAAACACAAACTTCATAAAAATTAGTTAGGTTAAATCATAAGAATAGTATGTCTCAAATTACTATGCAACCCACCAATATACTTCAAAAGAGTGTCTTGCCTATAAAGAAGAATGTCCAATGTTAATTCCCTCTTTCTAAATTCTTGAGTATATTCTTGCACATTATGTTCTCTACCTTGCCTTATATTTTACCAATCCATTATTGTTTGTTGCATATATCCTAAAGGATAAAATTGCTTCTTTAATGTAGCTGTGAATTCATACCAAGAAGATATCACTTTACCTTCTTGGCTCTTACTCTCCCACCATATCAGTGTGTTCGACAAAACAAGGTATTATATAAGAGGATGAACACTTTCAGTAACCACTCACACAACCAGAACAAAGATCAACACTATGATTTTTTTATGTCATTAAAATCTTCAAAGGGGGAAATAGTCTATGGCCCCATCCAACGTGGCCACTTGAGGCAATATATTAATGAAAAAGAAAAATATTTTACAAGAGAGTTTCTTATAATCGATCATTAACAAATGACCCTTCATGCTCTTTAAAACGAGATCATGGACCAATCAGGTGTTAAGCCATGGATCAATGTAGCTGTTAAGATCAAGGAGAATATGAGCCATCGAATCACTCTATGTTTAGAACATATTGTGACCATTGGATTGCGTAACTATAAATGCACAACATTTCATACTAAATAAACACACTTTTACCTAAAGACACATTAGACCAAGTTGATCTTAACTAATTCCTAAGTGTTTAAATATCCTAACATCCCTCCTTCAGAACAACTTGGGATAGGATTGAAGGATTTATAAAAGCGACACAATAGGATAAGGAAGGAGTCATTAGAGCCTATCCCCCCTTAATGATAACTTCTTTAGCTCCTAACATTGATTGAATTTTGGAAAACTTTGCTTTGATAAGAGAGTTTGTGAAAATGTTTGCAACTTGATATTCTGTAGGGAAAAAGATAACTTCAATAACTTGATCATGAATGATCTTTTTGATGAAGTGCATGTCTAGATCGATGTGTTTTTTACGTTGATGTTGAACCAAATATTTTGCAAGCTTGATGGCACTTTGATTGTCGCACCAGAGGGTGGTCAGATACTGTTGCTGGAAGCCGAAATCTGAAAGGATATGTCAAAGCCACAAGGCTTCTTGAATTGCATTAATCGCTTCTCAATACTCTACTTTTGTGGAGGAAAGAGAGAGCATGTTGTTTCCTACAAGCCCAAGTAACAGGTACATAACCAAGGCCGAAAACATAATGCTATAGTATTCTTTCGATCATCAAGGTCACAAGTTCAATCCAAATCAGTGAAACCAACCAACAAAGGAGTCCTCGCTGAATTGTAATGTATCCCAAATTGAACTGTACGCTAAACATACAAAAGTTTGTTTTTTTTCTGTTTTCCAATGGGTTTCATGTTGTGTTTTCATATACCGGGAAACAAGACCAACAACAAAGGAAATATAAAGACATGTATGAGTCAAATATAAGAGGCTACCAAGTAATTGATTGTACAAATGGCATCAAATTTGGGAGTAGTACAAGTGCCAACGAGTTTGACTCCAGACTGAAAGGGAGAAGGGGTTGGTTTAGAATCATCCATTTTAAAGCCGTGAATAAGGTCACAAGTATACTTAGACTAGGAAAGAAAAATTCCTTCCTTGGTTTCTAATATTTGGAGGACAAGGAAATAATGAAAATAGCCTAAGTCTATCATTTCAAATTCCTTTTTAAGGTTGGATTTCACATGGGTTAAAAATTTAGGGTCATTACCAGTGAGGATAAGGTCATCAACATAAAGAACAAATATTATGATATGGATTACTACTTTATCAGTATATACATTAGGGTCAAAATGACATCTAGAAAATTCAATGTCAAGAAGAAAACTATCCATTTTGGCGTACCAAGATAGAGGAGATTACTGATGATAAAAAAATTTCTTAAAGAGACAAACAAGGATGGATTCATTCTGGACATAGCCATAAGGTTGTTACATGTAGATCTATTCTTGAAAATCCCCATGCAAGAAGGTGGATTTAATATCCATCCAATGGACCTCCCATTTATGCGAGGAAACAAGGGCTAGGACAAGGTGGATGGAATTCATTTTGGCTACAAGGGAAAATATTTCATTATAGTCAATTATTTCAACTTGAGAGAATCCTTTAGCAAATAACCAAGCCTCGTATCTTTCAACACTTCCATATGATTCATACTTAGTTCTATACACCCATTTACGTTTGACAAGTTTTCTTTCTTTCGAAAGAGGTAAAAGTTCCCAAGTATCATTCGCCATTAAGGAACAATATTCTTCATTCATTGTTGTGTCCCAATTTGGATGACTAGAAGCTTCTGCAAATGTGTTTAGATCACGAGTCTATGAAACTTGAGCCAAAAGAGAAGAGGCTTGCTGGAACTATGAACATGTTCGACACTAATCTCTAGGATCACCAGTAAGGTCACCAAGTGCTTCTCAAGTTGAGCAGATCCATCTATGAATCAGTGGTATCGGTGTAGGTTCAAGTTCAATGGACTCATCTAGAGGAAGGCGAGAAGGTGGAGGTGTATTTTCATTCTCATTATCATCATCTAAAGAAGAAACCGAAATAGGAATAGAATATGGCACAAATGTTGAAGATGGTTTGCAAGCCAAAGATGGCACACACGTTGAATTAGGCTCACAAGACAAGATATTTTCATCAAATTTAACATCTCTTCGAATAATAATTTCATTGGAATGAGATTGAAGAAGTTAGTAACCTTTGACATCTTCAGACTATTCAACAAATATGCACTTATCACTTTTAGGATGTACTGCTTTCCTTTTCTCATTAGGATTGTGAGCCCATGCTACACTACCAAATACATGGAAGTGGCTTACATCTGGCTTAATTTTAGTCCATGCTTCTCCCGGTGTTATATTTTTTAAATCCTTTGTGGGAGTGCGATTCACTATGTAATTTTCACAGTTGATGGCCTCTACCCAATAATGAAGACTTAATCTTTTGGATTAGATTATACAGTTAGCCATTTCCTTTAATGCGCGATTCTTTCTTTCAACAACACCATTTTGTTGTGGTGTATATGGAACAATATGTTGCATTTGAATTCCCTATGCAGTGTAATAACTTGTAAATTTTGTGTTCACATATTCTCCTCCATTATCTGTTCTTAACCTTTGAAGTTGACGTCTAGATTAATTTTCCACAAGGGCCTTATAGGCCAAAAAATTGTCAAAAAATTCACTTGTAAGTTTTAAAAAGTAAATCCAAGTGTTTTTGGAGATGTCATCAATGAAATTTAAGAAATAACTACACCCAAAGAAAGAAGGAGAATAAAGTGAAGCACACAAATCATTGTAAACAAGATGCAAAGGGGCCGAGGCATGCCAAGAGACAGGTTTGTCAAAACTGTTAGGACGATGTTTTTAGAGAACACAACTAGAACAAACACCATCTCTGAAAGAAACAAGAGAAGTGTTGAAACAAATCTTAAATTTTTATCCTTAAAGCCTAGATTTTTTATTTTTTGTGTTTTTCGGGTTTCGGCTTTCTTAAAACAAGAGTTTTGTCATTTCTAAATTCACGATACCTTTTTATTAATTGTTTTTTGGATAATGAACGGAAAAAGGTTTACAAAAAATATAAAATTTTCGACGCTTTTTTGAAAATTATTTAAAACGTGTTGAAATTTAAATTTACGATTTTTTAAATTAAACTTTAAAGAATTTTTGGGATTCGGGGTTTCCTGAAAACAAATTTTTGATGCAAATCGAATCACGAAACCCCGATCCCCGATTTTCTGAAACATTGGAGTCTTAATTTAAAAAACGAAATAATTTAGTCTCTTCTAAGAAAGGTTAAGGGTTAAAATAATTATGTCGCTATTTCGGGATTCACGGTTCTGTGAGAGCACGTCTCCTGTCATCATGTTTCCCGAAATCTCAATTTCCGAAACCTCGATCCATAAGTCACGTTAAATTAAACTATTTCTGTTTTGGCCTTAATCATGATTATTTAGTTAATTAAGATAGGCTAAGTCCTGTTTAAAAAAAAAAAAAACAAGCCATCGCGATTTCGCGATTTCGGAGATCAGATTTTATTAATAACACACGTCTCCTGTCATCATGTTTTCCAAAATCCCGAAAAAAGTTTAATATCAATGAATTAACGTGCTAAAAGCATTTAAATCTTAATTAAAGCATCACGATTTCACATTTTTGGAAATCGTTTTTTTCATCGACTACATACCTCTCGACATCAGGATTTCTGGAACCCCGAAAAACGAAGTTTTCAGCCTTAAATTATGATTAACATTAATTAACCTTTTCTTAAAAACAAGATTAATGGTAATCATTCTTAGGTGTTCATTTATGTTTCACTTACCAATTAAGTAGGCTTCTCGTTTTCTTCAAAACCCGAAGGTACTTAAATACGGACATTAAAAGCATATCTCGGTAAAATATCTTCCACATTAAGAGATTTAAATTCGTGACAGATGTGAAAATCTCGTCATTTTTTAAATATATTCAAAACAAACATTCGAATGTCTGTGTTTTCATTCTAAGCTGAGCTCATTCATCCATTTTCTGTGACATGTTTTCAATTAAACACAGAAGTCATGGCACCCAGAAAAGCACCGAAGAAGAATGAAGATGCACAGGAAGGATATATTATCTCCGATACCACTCCACATGCTATAGATTCTATTAAATCTTGGACTCAAATCTCAGATTTGTTGGAATATGAATTAGAGAATGCTCATCCTGACTCTGAAAATCATTTCCGGGACATAGCTGAGTCTGAGCTTCATAAGATCGCTGTGCGTCCGAGGCTTGTGGCATACACTGATATGATCAGTTGGGCTATGGATAAGGTAGATATCCCAACAAGGAGAATTCTAAACGAGAAAGGAACTATCATCGGCTCATTCAGACCAGAGCACATTCAAGTAATGTATAAACTCTCGCCGAATCATAAACATACTTTTAATGCTGAATTTTTAGCTGAGTTTCAGAGAAAGGAATGTATTGAGGCAAACCAGACATATCCCGATATGATTAGAGGATGGGCGAGGTCTGAAGAAATGTTTAGGGCTGATGCTCATGGGATTTACGCTACAACCTCCTTAAATGAATACATGGTTTATATAACAATTATGTCATGCAGACTTTTCGGGAGAAAAGATCCCTATCATTTTCATGCAGACCGGGTGCCCTTTTTAGAGGAAGCTTAAGAAGGAAATGGTTTTAACTGGCATAAGATTTTGTCGGATAACCTAACACAAGAAATTTTAAACTACAAAGCAGCCAAGTCAAAGGGACAACCAACAAGTTTTTATATGTCTGCATACATTATGGATGCAGTCTGTTTTATGACTCCCTTTCCATTAATGAATTGGAGTTGGAGCATTTCCTATCCAGAACCCATTCATAAATACCACTCGGCCCTTTGGGAAGAAAATGATAAAGGCACATTTTACGAGGTTTGTCATTTTATTATTATTCCCATGCACAAAATGTTTTTTGGATGCGAACCCCCTCACATTTCTGATACAATCATAGAAAGTACTAAAGCAGTTGCCGACTGGTTTATTGAGGAAATTTTTTCCTACATTAGGGTTTATGGCTGCTCCATTCCCCCTCATGCACTCCCTAAATTCCTACCAGACAGATTGGTGTGCAGGGAAGTAGCTTATCAGATAGTCAAGGGAAGTGTTGGATTGGAATTAAAAGCACTTCAGAAGAAGTCATGGCCATCTTTCCCTATTCATGTTGGGAAATTTTCTTTATCAAATTTAGGCCATTCTAAGGTAGAGGTTGAGTCATTAGAAGAAGTGAAATTAGTAGATATTGAGCACAGAAAATATGAGCCCTACCAAGTAATAAGTAGGCATTTCATACATTGTAATCTAAAGGCATATGAACATGAAGTATCTATTTATGATGATATATTTAAAGAGGTTAAGTCTTACGAAGAAGTGCTGAAAAAAGTTCAGGCCTTGCCACCTAACTCACAGACTGGATTCACATCCTTTCAAAGCCATAGGTGAAGTTGCCTACCTAAGAGTTTACAGGGTGAAATTTCGACCCCATCGCCAGAACAACAAGGATCCCCTCCAGGGTTTGAAACTAATATACAAGATAAAGAAAATAACAAAGGTAAGTTGAAAAATACCGAGATACCTTCCCTAGACACAGAGGGTTCTCAAACAAAAGAATCAGGAATGGAGAAGAGAAAAGAGCTGGAAACAATTCTAGAAATCATGAAAAAAGTTCCAGAAAAGATAGGAGGAACAACTTCAACAGAGCTTGGAAGTCCTATCACCTCTTTAACTCCATTGCAGTCAAATTTTGGAACTCCCCATGAAGGAGTTTTATATGTCAGTGATCTAGAGCCGATTTCAAGAGATGAAATCCCCCCATCAGATTACTTTTTCAGTAAAAAGCGAAGAGCAGTCTTGAAATAGGAAATTCATCCAAGAGGAGAAGGGATGATTAAAAATCATAGGGTTATTATAGATGGAAAGAAACTCAAGGATAGAGAATTTTCTACAGAATTAGCAGGTACAATGAGTGCTATAGCATCAACAAATATGTATTTAGTTGGAAATTTAACAACTATGATTGAACAGAAGGACCAAACAATAATTCAGTTGCAAGACAAACTAAAAGAAAGCGAGAGAAATATTAGTTGGGGAATACAGAAGGGTCTAGAACAAGCTAGACTAAAGGATATGCAAGAAATCCAGAAAATGAATAAAGACTTGGAGGAGGCAAAA
>JZKD02S0363695.1:0-18764 GCA_000966675.3 Picea glauca | reverse complement strand
CCCGAGGAAACCCATATAGGGTAAAAACCTCTTTTTCTTTATATGATAAGTATTATCTACATTCTTTACATTATCATACATATGAGCATCAACTCATTGTGAGGCTACAACCTCTATTTTTGCAAGATGCAACTTGTTGAGAGCACCAACTCTTTGTTTTCTCTAGCACCCACTAGAAGGAAGCACCAACTAGAAGGAAGCACCAACTCCCTGGTTTCTCTAGCACCAACTAGAAGGAAGCACCAACTCCCTGTGTTCAAGTACCCACTTGAACCTTTGAGGAAACCAGACCTCCCTAGCACCTCCCAACCACCCTGAATTATCAATTCTTTGTTACTAAAACTTATTACAACGATATAAAATTATTCAATAACTTACCAGCCCTGTTGTTGTTCTGTTACACTGCTATGCCCTGTCTGCATCAGTGTCTTCTGCACACCTCTAGCACTTTCTGTTCTTCTGCCTTTTATGCTCTATGTGCCATATCCCTTCAATCTACCATTCCTTGACTGTGCATTTATGCTCCTGCGTTCTGCCTCCTTGTACACACCTGAATTCTCCTACAAAACGAAAACCCTTATCTCTTGTTTGTTTAGCATTCTTATAGTCTTTGTTGTCTTTGTGCATGCAATATTCACAATTCCTTTGCATGATCACTCCGCGCCAAATTCCTCCACAACTTGAGTGCTCTGTCTGATCATCATCGTGACTCTTCAGCTTCTCTGGTCGTTTACCACTCGTTCAGCATCACTGTATGTTATACTAAGATTCCTTAGCCTCTTTGGCAGTTTGAGACTCTTCATCTTCTCTATGATATTCGAGCTCACCTTCTATGTTCTAGTTATAGGCCTCAATGCTCATCCAGCTGTCAATTGCCTCCACAAACATCTTCATCCCTCTTGAAGATTACCAGAGACTCTTCACCTCCTCTGTCAATCATCCCGAAGTGTCTTTGAGTCCTCTAGCAGAAACCATCAGTGGTTTCTGGCAGTTACACTGTGTCGTGCTACAGTAGCCCTTCGATCTTGTTCAAATTCACCTGCACCATTGGATTGATTCCATGGGAGCTTGCATTCATTTCGGTATTTTGGCATTCGTCAATTTGACATTCGTGTGACCATGTGTCTCGACATTCCCAGTCAGGATCCCCGAAAAGGAGCTTGGTTTCTCTAGCTCTTTCCTCCATCTCTCACTAATGTGACCAAGGGTTGTGACCACAGCCTTATGCATAAGGAACTTTCGCAATTTCACATTTCGTGAATCTGGAGATGAGGCATCTCGACTCTCCAAGTTGCAATCCCCGAAACCCCAAAATGGCGTGGGATCAACAGTCCCGATCAACACTTGATTTGACAGCTCAGATCATTTCGTGATTTCGCATTTCGCAATTTCAACATTCTTGATGTCCATTGTTCTTGTCACTTCAAAGTCCCGATCCGCAAAAATCCGAAATGGATTCAGATCAATAGTCCAGATCACACCTTGATCTGATAGCTCAGATTAAGTCGCAATTTCGGGACTCCTGTGGTTAATATTCTTTGACATCTCCAACTCTCGATCTGTGAAACTCCAAAATGGACTAGGATCAATGGTCCATATCAAACCTTTATCTGATGGCTCAGATTAAGTTGCGATTTTGTATATCGCGATTTCAGGATTCTTGTGGTTATTATTCTTTGACATCTCCAACTCTCGATCCCCGAAACTCCAAAGTGATGTAAACCAGCTGACATCACACATGGATTGACATGTGTCGAGTAACTGCCATGTGTCACTCTGATTTGTGACTTACATGTGCCTGAAATGTTGAATCATCTTGACACTTGTCCTTGCCTAGTTGTGCCACATGTTCTTAGCTAACGTGGTTTGTTGACGTGTCTTGTTTCGGGATTTCACATTTCGGCACTTCCGGACTCCTAATGTTGAGAGTCTTTGACTTCTCCATCTACCGATTTCTAAAACTCCGAAATGGAGTTTACTTCGGGGTTTCACATTTCGCGAATTCAACAGGTCAAAAAACCCCATTCCTTTGACTTTCCAGTCAGGGAAACGACGATCTTTCGCCACGTGTCCTAATCGAAGATGGATGGCCCTCCTTCTTTTGGGATTTTGTAAGCCCACTTCTCCTAGAACTTTAAAGAATGTGCAGGCTCTCTTGGATCCAACAGTGGTCAGACCCTGTGCTCGGATCTAACGCCCTAGATCTATCCTCCATATATGTGCGCTCCTCTTATCTACATTGAGATCTCACAACCATCGGGAATTCTGAATTGTTGATCCAACGATCACGATTGTTTCTCTTCCCCGATTATCACTGCACTGTTGATCATCGTTGTTGTACTTGCCATCAATAACAAGCATACGCTACCTATAAAACATGCCAACAATCTCCCCCTTTGTCATTGATGGCAACTAAGGCACCCAAATTCTTTTCTCCCCCTTTGACATCAATGTCAAAGAAAAAACATGCTCCCCCTGAGCTNGTTCTGTTACACTGCTATGCCCTGTCTGCATCAGTGTCTTCTGCACACCTCTAGCACTTTCTGTTCTTCTGCCTTTTATGCTCTATGTGCCATATCCCTTCAATCTACCATTCCTCGACTGTGCATTTATGCTCCTACGTTCTGCCTCCTTGTACACACTTGAATTCTCCTACACAACGAAAACCCTTATCTCTTCTTTATTTAGCATTCTTATAGTCTTTGTTGTCTTTGTGCATGCAATATTCGCAATGCCTTTGCATGCTCACTCCGCGCCAAATTCCTCCACAACTTGAGTGCTCTGTCTGATCATCATCGTGACTCTTCAGCTTCTCTGGTCGTTTACCACTCATTCAGCATCACTGTATGTTATACTAAGATTCCTTAGCCTCTTTGGCAGTTTGAGGCTCTTCATCTTCTCTGTGATAGTCGAGCTCACCATCTATGTTCTAGTTATAGGCCTCAATGCTCATCTAGCTGTCAATCGCCTCCACAAACATCTTCATCCCTCTTGAATATTACCAGAGACTCTTCACCTCCTCTGTCAATCATCCCGAAGTGTCTTTGAGTCCTCTAGAAAAAACCATCAGTGGTTTCTGGCAGTTACACTGTGTCATGCTACAGTAGCCCTTCGATCTTGTTCAAATTCACCTGCACCATTGGATTGATTCCATGGGAGCTTGCATTCATTTCGGTATTTTGGCATTTGTCAATTTGACATTCGTGTGACCATGTGTCTCGACATTCCCAGTCGGGATCCCCGAAAAGGAGCTTGGTTGCTCTAGCTCTTTCCTCCATCTCTCACTAATGTGACCAAGGGTTGTGACCACAGCCTTATGCATAAGGAAATTTCACGATTTCACATTTCGTGAATCTGGAGATGAGGCATCTTGACTCTCCAAGTTGCAATCCCCGAAACCCCAAAATAGCGTGGGATCAACAGTCCCGATCAACACTTGATCTGACAGCTCAGATCATTTCGCGATTTCGCATTTCGCAATTTCGACATTCTTGATGTCCATTGTTCTTGTCACTTCAAAGTCCCGATCCGCAAAAATCCGAAATGGATTCAGATCAATAGTCCAGATCACACCTTGATCTGATAGCTCAGATTAAGTCGCAATTTCGGGACTCCTGTGGTTAATATTCTTTGACATCTCCAACTCTCGATCTGTGAAACTCCAAAATGGACTAGGATCAATGGTCCATATCAAACCTTTATCTGATGGCTCAGATTAAGTTGCGATTTTGTATATCGCGATTTCAGGATTCTTGTGGTTATTATTCTTTGACATCTCCAACTCTCGATCCCCGAAACTCCAAAGTGATGTAAACCAGCTGACATCACACATGGATTGACATGTGTCGAGTAACTGCCATGTGTCACTCTGATTTGTGACTTACATGTGCCTGAAATGTTGAATCATCTTGACACTTGTCCTTGCCTAGTTGTGCCACATGTTCTTAGCTAACGTGGTTTGTTGACGTGTCTTGTTTCGGGATTTCACATTTCGGCACTTCCGGACTCCTAATGTTGAGAGTCTTTGACTTCTCCATCTACCGATTTCTAAAACTCCGAAATGGAGTTTACTTCGGGGTTTCACATTTCGCGAATTCAACAGGTCAAAAAACCCCATTCCTTTGACTTTCCAGTCAGGGAAACGACGATCTTTCGCCACGTGTCCTAATCGAAGATGGATGGCCCTCCTTCTTTTGGGATTTTGTAAGCCCACTTCTCCTAGAACTTTAAAGAATGTGCAGGCTCTCTTGGATCCAACAGTGGTCAGACCCTGTGCTCGGATCTAACGCCCTAGATCTATCCTCCATATATGTGCGCTCCTCTTATCTACATTGAGATCTCACAACCATCGGGAATTCTGAATTGTTGATCCAACGATCACGATTGTTTCTCTTCCCCGATTATCACTGCACTGTTGATCATCGTTGTTGTACTTGCCATCAATAACAAGCATACGCTACCTATAAAACATGCCAACAATCTCCCCCTTTGTCATTGATGGCAACTAAGGCACCCAAATTCTTTTCTCCCCCTTTGACATCAATGTCAAAGAAAAAACATGCTCCCCCTGAGCTGTTGCAGTAATATTAGGAGGCATTAGATATTCAAATAATACAAAACTCCTCCTAAGAAGATGTACTCTTTTAGGTGTGAGAAAAAATGACACCCAACTTCTGTCTGAGATATTCAAAAGGTGTCTTGGCTAGGGGTTTAGTAAATATGTCTGCAATTTGTTCTGTAGTGGGAATGTAATGGACTTGAACAGTCTAATTGGTGACCTTCTCTCTCAGAAAATGATATTTTATGGGAATATGCTTGGTCTTGGAGTGGAATACAGGATTTTTAGACACACTGATGGCACTAGTGTTATCAGAATGAATTGGGATCGGTGCAGTGTATTTTACCTCTAAGTTTGCAAGTGTCTGAATCATCCATAATACCTGGGTGCAGCAGGTAGCAACAGCAATGTACTCTTCCTCTATGGTTGATAAAGAAATGGAACCTTGCTTTTTACTAAGCCAGGCTACTAAGGAGTCACCTAGAAAGAATGCTCCTCCACTGGTGATTTTTCTCTCATCAACACATTTTGCCCAATCTGCATCTGAATAAGCAGTCAACTGAAGATTTTGAATTCTGGGATACCACAGACCATAAGTCATTGTTTCTTTTAAATACCTGAATATCCTTTTGACAGCTTGCAAATGACTCTGTTTGGGTCCAGCTTGATATCTTCCCACCATTCCTACAGCATGCATTATGTCTGGGAAAGATGTTGTGATGTACAACAGGGTTCCTATCATTGATCGATATGAGCTTTGATCAACATTAGGTGAATCGTCATCCTTGCTTAATTTACATCTAGTTACCATAGGTGTACCCACAGGTTTAGAATCTTCCATTTGAAANCATGGCTTGACATGTTTAAGCTCTAGGATCTACCCTTAGATAAAAAGGGGCTGACTCTGATACCAATTGTTGGACAATTGAGAGGGGGGGGGTGAATCAGTTGTCACCATGCTTAAACAATTATGCTACTTTTAAAATCTTTACAGGGCACTCAATGATTATCACAATAATGGGAAATAAGCAAAGGCACATTCAACATCAGTCACATATATGAGAAAAATAGAGACAGATAATTCCCGAGGAAACCCATATAGGGTAAAAACCTCTTTTTCTTTATATGATAAGTATTATCTACATTCTTTACATTATCATACAAATGAGTATCAACTCATTGTGAGGCTACAACCTCTGTTTTTGCAAGCTACAACTTGCTGAGAGCACCAACTCTTTGTTTTCTCTAGCACCCACTAGAAGGAAGCACCAACGCCCTGGTTTCTCTAGCACCAACCAGAAGGAAGCACCAACTCCCTGGTTTCTCTAGAACCAACTAGAAGGAAGCACCAACTCCCTGTGTTCAAGTACCCACTTGAACCTTTGAGGACACCAGTCCTCCCTAGCACCTCCCAACCACCCTGAATTATCAATTCTTTGTTACTAAAGCTTATTACAACGATATAAAATTATTCAATGGCTTACTAGCCCCGTTGTTGTTCTGTTACACTGCTCTACCCTGTCTGCATCAATGTCTTCTACACACCTCTAGCACTTTATGTTCTTCTGCCTTTTATGCTCTATGTGCCATATCCCTTCAATGTACCATTCCTTGACTGTGCATTTCTACTCCTACGTTCTGCCTCCTTGTACACACATGAATTCTCCTACACAATGACAACCCTTATCTCTTCTTTTTTTAGCATTCTTATAGTCTTTTTTGTCTTTGTGCATGCAATATTTGCAATGCCTCTGCATGCTCACTTCGCACCAAATTCCTCCACAACTTGAGTGCTCTATCCGATCATCATCGTGACTCTTCATCTTCTCTGGTCGTTTACCACTTGTTCAACATCACTGTATGTTATACTAAGATTCCTCAGCCTCTTTGGAAGTTTGAGACTCTTCGTCTTCTCTGTGATAGTCAAGCTCACCTTCTCTGTTCCAGTTACAAGCCTCAATGCTCATCCAGTTGTCAATCACCTCCACGAACATCTTCATCCCTCTTGAAGATTCCCAGAGACTCTTTACCTCCTTTGTCAATCATACCGAAGTGTCTTCGAGTCCTCTGGCAGAAACCATCAGTGATTTCTGGTAGTTACACTGTGTCGTGCTATAGTAGCCCTCCGATCTTATTCAAATTAACCTGCACCATTGGATTGATTCCATGGGATCTTGCATTCATTTTGGCATTTCGGCATTCGACAATTTGGCATTCGTGTGACCATGTGTCTCGACATTCCCAGTCGCATTCCCCGAAAAGGAACTTGGTTGCTCTAGCTCTTTCCTCCATCTCTCGCTGATGTGACCAAGGGTTGTGACCATAGCCTTATGCATAAGGCGCTTTCTCGATTTCGCATTTCGTGAATCTGGAGATGAGGCATCTCGACTCTCCAAGTCGCGATCCCCGAAACCATGAAATGGTGTGGGATCAACGGTCTTGATCAACACTTGATCTGATGGCTCAGATCATTTCGAGATTTCGCGATTTCGACATTCTTGATGTTCAGTTTTCTTGTCACTTCAAAGTATCGATCCGTGAAACTCCGAAATGGAGTCGGATCAACGGTCCATATCACACCTTGATCTGACGGCTCAGATTAAGTCATGATTTCGGGATTCCTATGGTTAATATTCTTTGACATATCCAACTCTCGATCCATGAAACTCCAAAATGGACTGGGATCAATGGTCCAGATCAAACCTTGATCTGACGTCTCATATTAAGTCGTGATTTCGCATATCACAATTTTGGGATTCCTGTGGTTATTATTCTTTGACATCTCCAACTCTCGATCCGCGAAACTCCGAAGTTATGTAAACCAACTGATGTCACATGTGGATTGACACATGTCGAGTAACTACCATGTGTCACTCTGATTCGTGACTTAGATGTGCCTGAAATGTTGAATCAGCTTGACACTTGTCATTTCCTGGTTGTGCCATGTGTTCTTAGTTGACGTGGTTTGCCGACGTGTCTTGTTTTGGGATTTTTCATTTCGGCACTTCGGGACTCCTAATGTTGAGAGTCTCTGACTTCTCCATCTCCCGATTTCTGAAACTCCAAAATGGAGTTTACTTTGGGGTTTCACATTTCATGAATTCAGCAGGTTAGGGAACCCCGTTCCTTTGACTTTCCATTCAGCGAAACGAGGATCTTTCGCCACGTGTCCTACTCGAAGATGGACGGTCCTCCTGCTTTCAGGATTTTGTAAGCCTGCTTCTCCTAGCACTTTAAATAACATGCAGGCTCTCCTAGATCCAATGGTGGTCGAACCCTGCGCTCGGATCTAACGCCCGAGATCTATCCTCCATATATGCGCGCTCCTCTTGTCTACATTGAGATTTGACATCCATCGGGAATTCTGAATTGTTGATCCAACGATCACAGTTGCTGCTCTTCCCTAATTATCACTACATTCCTGATCATCGTTGTTGTATTTTCCATCAATGACAAGCATACGCTGCCTGTAAAACATGCCAACAAAAACTTCTCTGATAGTCATAACCCTTGGGATCCCCTGTAATTTTCACAAGTTTCCTTCCTCGTATAAGAAAGTAAAGGCTTTGTTGTAAGAATCTAAAATATCATGGTACTTGTCTAGACAGTTATTACACATTATTCTGGTCACCCCAGTGATCAACCGACGGCATGTGATTAACTCACTTCCATGTTCCCTGAAAGCATTAAAAGAGAATTTCTCCATGAGAAAAGTGGTTTGCTTTTCCTCCCTCAAAAACTATGACAAGGAAGATCATCGCACCTTGATCTATGTTGCACGCTGCAAAAAATATGGACTGTGGTGTTGTCACAGGTTGCATGTTCATAGGGTGCGATGATGATTAAGCAAGGGAAAAGTCAAAATTCACAAATGTTTTAGAAGGGAATCTTCTAGAATATGAGGTGGCCTCCAATCAGTTTGAATCTTAATCACTCTTTTATTTAGTGGGATCATCCTAACCTCCTCACCCATCCCTCTTTCACCCTATATAAAGAGGGATCTCTCATGGAAAAGGATAAGGTTGAAAAGGCTAAGGCTTCCATATGCATGAAGAATTCTGCTATAGATTATACTTGAGATAGCTTTGCTTTATCTCTCTTAGTCAGANACCAACTCCCTGGTTTCTCTAGCACCAACTAGAAGGAAGCACCAACTCCTTGTGTTCAAGTACCCACTTGAACCTTTGAGGACACCAGTCCTCCCTAGCACCTCCCAACCACCCTGAATTATCAATTCTTTGTTACTAAAGCTTATTACAGCGATATAAAATTATTCAATGGCTTACTAGCCCTGTTGTTGTTCTGTTACACTGCTCTACCCTGTCTGCATTAGTGTCTTCTACACACCTCTAGCACTTTCTGTTCTTCTGCCTTTTATGCTCTATGCGCTATATCCCTTCAATGTACCATTCCTCAACTGTGCATTTCTACTCCTACGTTATGCCTCCTTGTACACACCTGAATTCTCCTACACAATGACAACCCTTATCTCTTCTTTGTTTAGCATTCTTATAGTCTTTGTTGTCTTTGTGCATGCAATATTTGCAATGCCTTTGCATGCTCACTCCGCACCAAATTCCTCCACAACTTGAGTGCTCTATCTGATCATCATCGTGACTCTTCATCTTCTCTGGTCGTTTACCACTTGTTCAACATCACTGTATGTTATACTAAGATTCCTCAGCCTCTTTGGAAGTTTGAGACTCTTCATCTTCTCTGTGATAGTCAAGCTCACCTTCTCTGTTCTAGTTACAAGCCTCAATGCTCATCCAGTTGTCAATCACCTCCACGAACATATTCATCCCTCTTGAAGATTCCCAGAGACTCTTCACCTCCTCTGTCAATCATACCGAAGTGTCTTCGAGTCCTCTGGCAGAAACCATCAGTGGTTTCTGGTAGTTACAATGTGTCGTGCTACAGTAGCCCTCCGATCTTATTCAAATTAACCTGCACCACTGGATTGATTCCATGGGATCTTGCATTCATTTTGGCATTTCGGCATTCGACAATTTGGCATTCGTGTGACCATGTGTCTCGACATTCCCAGTCGCATTCCCCGAAAAAGAGCTTGGTTTCTCTAGCTCTTTCCTCCATCTCTCGCTGATGTGACCAAGGGTTATGACCATAGCCTTATGCATAAGGCGCTTTCCCGATTTCACATTTTGTGAATCTGGAGATGAGGCATCTCGACTCTCCAAGTCGCGATCCCCGAAACCATGAAATGGTGTGGGATCAACGGTCTTGATCAACACTTGATCTGATGGCTCAGATCATTTCGCGATTTCTCATTTCGCGATTTCGACATTCTTGATGTTCAGTTTTCTTGTCACTTCAAAGTATCGATCCGTGAAACTCCGAAATGGAGTTGGATCAATGGTCCAGATCACACCTTGATCTGACGGCTCAGATTAAGTCGTGATTTCGGGATTCCTATGGTTAATATTCTTTGACATCTCCAACTCTCGATCCACGAAACTCCAAAATGGACTGGGATCAACAGTCCAGATCAAACCTTGATTTGACGTCTCATATTAAGTCGTGATTTCGCATATCACAATTTTGGGATTCCTGTGGTTATTATTCTTTGACATCTCCAACTCTCGATCCACGAAACTCTGAAGTGATGTAAACCAGCTGATGTCACATGTGGATTGACATGTGTCGAGTAACTGCCATGTGTCACTCTGATTTGTGACTTAGATGTGCCTGAAATGTTGAATCAGCTTGACACTTGTCATTTCCTGGTTGTTCCATGTGTTCTTAGTTGACGTGGTTTGCCGACGTGTCTTGTTTTGGGATTTTTCATTTTGGCACTTCGGGACTCCTAATGTTGAGAGTCTCTGACTTCTCCATCTCCCGATTTCTAAAACTCCAAAATGGAGTTTACTTTGGGGTTTCACATTTCATGAATTCAGCAGGTTAGGGAACCCCATTCCTTTGACTTTCCATTCAGTGAAACGAGGATCTTTCGCCACGTGTCCTACTCGAAGATGGACGGTCCTCCTGCTTTCAGGATTTTTTAAGCTTGCTTCTCCTAGAACTTTAAAGAACATGCAGGCTCTCCTAGATCCAATGGTGGTCGAACCCTGCGCTCGGATCTAACGCCCGAGATCTATCCTCCATATACGCGCGCTCCTCTTGTCTACATTGAGATCTGACAGCCATCGGGAATTCTGAATTGTTGATCCAACGATCACAGTTGCTTCTCTTCCCTAATTATCACTGCATTGCTGATCATCGTTGTTGTATTTTCCATCAATGACAAGCATACGTTGTCTGTAAAACATGCCAACAAAAACTTCTTTGATAGTCATAACTCTTGGGATCCCCTGTAATTTTCATAAGTTTCCTTCCTCGTATAAGAAAGTAAAGTCTTTGTTGTAACAATATAAAATATCATGGTAGTTGTCTAGACAGTTGTTACACATTATTCTGGTCACCCCAGTGATCAACCGATGGCATGTGATTAACTCACTTCCATGTTCCCTGAAAGCATTAAAAGAGAATTTCTCCATGAGAAAAGTGGTTTGCTTTTCCTCCCTCAAAAACTATGACAAGGAAGATCATCGCACCTTGATCTATGTTGCACGCTGCAAAAAATATGGACTGTGGTGTTGTCACAGGTTGCATGTTCATAGGGTGCGACGATGATTAAGCAAGGGAAAAGTCAAAATTCACAAATGTTTTAGAAGGGAATCTTCTAGAGGGATCTCTCATGGAAAAGGATAAGGTTGAAAAGGCTAAGGCTTCCATATGCATGAAGAATTCTGCTATAGATTATACTTGAGATAGCTTTGCTTTATCTCTCTTAGTCAGATTGTGGATATTCTTCATCAAAGGAATTTGAACAAAGGTGTGTGTGTTGGAGAAAAGAGCCATTGAAAGGGAGCTTGCAACATCAAGACATGGGTTGTATTCTCCACTTTCCATTTTAATTTAATGAAGCAATACATTTCTTCCCTATAAAGGTGTTTTGGATTTTATTGTATAGCTCCTTGATATTATACATAGAATTCATTGGAATGTATGCATCTTTGTTCTCTCTCTCTTTGTTGGTTTGTGCTTCTTAAACAAGTTCACCATCCCACAAATCCAAATATACAATGACAAGGATGACACTAGCAAGGATCAAGTGTCATTTAAAAGGTATGTCACTTGTCCCTCTTTGAACTAATTTATATGACAATGAAGTCTAAGGTGAAGTTTGTGTTCTGTCTTCCTATGGAATTTAGGGAGATTAGTTTGTGTCCGCACTTACCCATTTGTCCGATAAAAAAATCGGTGACCATACTGGGGATTCCAACCTCTTTTGGTTTTTTGCTTCTTATTTCCTTTTAGCCTTCCTTCTTTTGATCAATTTCATTCTCTGATTATGTGGATGATCCATATTGACTCTCTGGTCCTGAAGGTTCATTAAGAAATTTTTCCATTCTTCCCAATTTTGTTTATATTCAGAGATCATTGCATTGTGTCCTATTTATAGCCTGCGACGATTCTTCATTGTCGCACTCTACTTGTGCATACCAGAGCGACGACATTGCACTCTACTTGTGCATACCAGAGCGACGTCACACTGTGCCTTGCTGATAGCCTGCGACAATTTTAGATCGCTGCACTGTACCCTTCTGTAGCATGCGACGATTCCTGTAGTAATTGTTGGGTGATAGTCAATTTCCTTTTCTTTGCCCAGATTTGTCTTTACTTCCTGGGATGAACTTTTAGCATTGGTGAATGATTGGTTTAAATATTTTAAGCCTGGATTTGATTGATTTTCAAGGATTGAGAGTCTTCTTCATGATATTTGCAAGTTTTATTTTTTGACTTCTTGTCGCAAGGGTATAATCTCAAGACTTTGTTCCTGGGTTCTTGTTTGATAAGTAGTTTTTGATCTCTTTTGAGTTTTGGATTGATTTTAACTTTTGGATTGTTGTTGATTAAGAGACAATTTTTGTTTGCATTCGACAAAATGTTTTATTATCATTTCATTTTTTGCTTGCATTGTGAGTTTGATTTGGGAATAGTGTTGAGGAGTGCATTAGTCTTCTTAGACCATTCTTTATTTTTTGGATTATGTCTCTATTCTAATTTGAAAAAGAAAGGACTGAATTTTATTCTTCTTGTTAGTAGTCTTTGTAAGAAAAATTTTGCATTCAAATATTTGTTGAAAAGAGAAAATTGGAAAATTTAATAGCTTTGATTGTTTGGAATTCATATCATTCAAAGATTGAGAAATTTTTCTTCGTAACTTTTGTATTTTGGAAAAGAGAAACCTTCTCCCTATTGTAATTAGAGTTCATCGAATGAAACGATTACATTTCATCTCTTCTTGCATCTTATTGGGTCAAGTTCAAATACATCATTAGTTTCACTTATGTTTCCCTTTTGAGTAAACAACAGCCTTTAAAATACAACGTAATTTCTAAATCTATTAACAACTTTTACTTTCTAGAACTTTTATACACCAACATTAGCTAGGATAGCGTTTTGGAATAGGTTGTGAGGCACACTCTCCAAAGCATCAAAACACACAATAGTATATTTTGGTAGGGAGAGTACAAATCCACTTGCTACATTTTGTTATGGGAATCCCTTCTAACACAAGGGTCAATCACGAGGTCGCATTAGTACCAGAAGAGTTAATCACCCTGCTTTGTTGATATTAGTGTAGAGATTGCGCATATTATTGGGTATCACTTGAGAATAAAATCCTGTGGGGACCTTCTCGAGTTGATTTCAGTCTTGGATACCCTGCCCTTGTGTGTGGATCAAACTATCAAATGCTTCCCCATGAATCATGGTTGTAATTGGTAAACTTAGTGGCCTGTCTCTGTAGAGTCTTTACATGAGGTAACTGTGGAGGGGGAAGTCTTCACAGTACCTGGAATTGACGTTGGCCAAAATCACTTGGACTCCTTGGAGGGTATACCCACAATTATGTGTGGGAGGTTGCACCCGCGTGTAAGTCCATTAAGTAGGTCGTCAACGTAAATTTTCCACCCGCTTTATCCCAGCCCCTTCTTGTCTTGATTTTGCGACGTTGGATTTTATCACCAACTAGTGACTTCGATATAAC
Source organism: Picea glauca (assembly GCA_000966675.3). Classification (NCBI taxonomy): domain Eukaryota; kingdom Viridiplantae; phylum Streptophyta; class Pinopsida; order Pinales; family Pinaceae; genus Picea; species Picea glauca. The sequence goes on along the minus strand of JZKD02S0363695.1, from coordinate 5,133 downwards.
AAAGTTTGTTTGTGTGTTTGATATCTAGATTTTATTAGGGAGTGATGTTTGTTTCTCTAGTTGGCCATGGCTTTCTTTCATTCTTTATTTGGTGCGGCCAACATAGGCCCTCGCCATTCACTTAGAATGCAAGGGTTACCTCCGAAAGATCTGGAAGAATATAGTCCTTTGCTTCCTAAATCATTAGAGGGTTCTCTTGAAGGAGCAGTCAATAACAATGTAGCCTATGAGATTGGAATTTCTACTCCATTGGAGGAATATATACTTCCTGTAAATCTGTTATTGAGTGTTGTACGAGATCTACTTTTTCTCCAGATAAATTCATCAGAAGATGTTGTTGTTGAATATTATACTAGAATACCTATTGGAACTCATACAAAGTTTTGTGTAGATGATCCACTCTTTCATAGTGAATCATTTAGAAATTCGGTTCATACTACTAGAACTTTTAATCCTATCTCTTTTGTCCTTGTTCGTTCTCTTTGGAGAACCTCTTCGGGACACGATATTTTTGAAAAAATAGGAATGAATCACTTACACCAGAGGACCTCTAATCAACCTATGTCATCACATACGCCTATGACCTCCACTGCTTATACAGTACCCTTGGATCATTTTACTAGCACAACCAATAATGTTGTCACAATCTCAGACCAATTGTTGGTTGGTTCTCATAAAATTCTTCCTCTCCAACTTGCTAGCTCTACCATGGTCCCACAAGTTACGCCTGTTTCTACCAAAAGTGTGGTAATCACCCAAGATCCTATTGGAACACTACTTCTTAGATCAAATATGTCACTTCCTCTTGGGTATCACGCTCTGAATACTTCTATTTCTAATCCTGCCCAAAATCCATCCGGAGGGGATAATCTTTTTGTTCCTCCTAGGTATAATGCTGCTAGCAGTTTTCTTTCTACACCTACCTAGGTTCTCTCTGGGGGGCCTAGAATTCCTCCTCCACCTTCACTTGGAGGATCTAATTGTCCTGGCCCCATTATCTCCAATCAAGTTGGAGGCACAAGTCATTATGTCGCTTCTGGTTTTCAAATTCCTGTTGGAGGTCAACCTCAAGTTAGGGGGCCATATCAAGTTGGGGGGAAACCTCAAGTTGGGGGTCATAACCTATTGTACGGGAAGTATACCCATGGATTATAGTCTCAACCTTGGAATTTTCCTTTCCAAGGAAATAAAAAACCATCTGGGGGGAAAACTCCTTGTTGGTTGGTTATTTGAGCTATATCTTTAACATTATTGATGCATGTTCAGGTATGCTAGGGATCCAACAAATCCTCTAAAACTATCGGCCCTCCTAGTAAACCATAAGGCAACGTAGTACACAGGGTGCACTGTGCAGTCTTACCCAAGATAGTCTTAATGGGTGACTGCAGTACTCAAGTTCTTGCAGTCCAAGATTGCATGGGGATATGTTAGTGCATGTTGAGATTTCTATTTAACTATTAAGAAATGTGTTGGCATTCTCATTCATGAATGCAATGTAATCCGATTCATTAATTCATTCATACATCATTCTAACATCCACTCATCAACAGTAAAATAGATACAAGCATTCAATCACATAACAGAAGTTTTACCGTGGTTCACCCCCTCATGGGCTACATCCACAAACATCTAGCTCTCAAGCTCTTATATTATGGTAGTTCCAAAACTATAGAGTGGTGCGCTTTACAACTCGTCCTCAGTCAGGTAAAGATCTATTATGAGGCGGGCTAGATCACACCAGGATCCATAGCCTATGATCTAATCCTCAAGATCTACCCTTTGTACCCTCTACAACTCAACAACTTACAAAATCAGGTCGTATGACAGAGTATTCCAAACTAGTTACTCCTTCTCATGCAAATAACACTCTATCCAAACAAGACTCTTCCTCTAATGGAAAAAAATATCCTCTACCTAGACCTCCTAGGTATCTATTTATATTTGTTTCTAGCTCATTATCCATTACAATGTATTACAAAAACCCTAAGCCTAGCATCGTTAGGTATTCCATGCATGCGTGTGTGTTGCTCTTCCTTCCAGCTGTCACTTTCCTCGTGCATGCCTTTCTTCCCAAAATAGCCTTTCTTTCTGATTCGTCCTGCTTCCAATAGGCCCCCAACACTGACATGTGGCTCTTCCTGAGCCACCTAACCCTTGTGTGCTTCGTCAATCTCTCTTGTGATCGCTTGGAACTTTTCCATGAGGTCTGTTGCTTGCATTTGGGCTTGTGCGGTCTTCTCCTTGAGTGCATCCAACATCTGCACTGCAATCTTGTCACTGACCATTCTTTCACATTCTTCTTGGGTTTGTGTCATATATGTTTTGGCTTCCTCTCCCTTTGTAATGACCTTTATTGCTCACTCCTGGAGCGATTCCATTTGATCCTGGCGCTCCCTTTTCTGTGTCTGTGCAACTATGAGTTATGCTTGCAGTTTCTTCATGTCCAGCACTCCTTTGATGCACTCTATGATCAACATTGTCTTCTACCTCTTCTTGAGGTCTTGGATAGCTACACTTATCATTTCTCTTTCCTAGTCCCACTGCTGGACCTGCTGATCCTCCTCCAGCTCTGCCCAGAGTTGTGTTGCTTTCTTAAACAATTCGATCACCGCGTGGACTTGTCATTCTATCTCTTTTATCTCTATTGTTGTCTCTTGTTTCATTTTCTCCCCCACCTCTGGTGGAGTGGTAGTTGTGAGATGCTCCCGAAGATTCTCGATATCTTGTTGGTATTGATCGATTCTTTGCACAATCTGATCAATCTTCTTTGTCACCGTGAGTTTGTCTGTTTGTGCATTCTTTGGGATTTTCTCGTAGACTATGACCACTCTCTGCTCCAACCCCTTCACACATTCCTTCTCATCTTTGGTCTCAAGCTTGTCCTGCTTAAGTACCAATTCCAACCCATCCCAATTATCCTTTGTCTACTGCAATTCTGCTGCATTTGTGTGTGCACGAATCTATACGTCTTGTGTAGTGCTAACTTACAGTGTATACAAGGCCTTGGTTAGTATCTGCATTAATACCAACTGTAGTTGAGTCAAGTCCTTTAGGGGTGTCTGTCCCACGATTTCATCCATGCACAACATGCTTCGTGTGACATGAAATTTTGAGCTTGGTTGTGTTTTCGTCTAGATTCTGTCCTGCTCACTTGATCAAGCTTCACCATCTATCTATGACACTGATGGGGTTATTTCTACATTGTTTCCGGTTGCTTGTGCTTCCCCAACCTTCCTGAGGAGTTGTCATATGTGTGCCAACTCTTCTTCAATTTTTTCCCTTTGGTGTGCAACATTCTCAAAATCCTCGACTATGTGATCCTGAATCATTTGAGCCACCATGTCCGCATCATCCTCAGTGATCGTGTATTCTGGGGGCATTTTTTGTGCCTTCACCTTCTTGCACGCACCCCCTATTTGGATGATTGGCCTCTTAGTTTGGCCTTTCTCTTGTGGGGTAGCTCTTGATGTAGTTCCTTGTGCTGCCTCCGCCTGATTATGTTGTACCTGTGGTGCATGTGTGTTTCTCTTCTTCCCCATTTGGATGCCTATCTTGGATGTCTCCCCTTTATTTTGTTGTGCCTTGTTCTAACCTTTCCTTGGTTTCTTGGGAACTGTTACCTCCTCAGCATGTGTGTGTTCATGTCTTACCTCCTCATCATCTGTGTGTTCCTGTCTTACCTCCTCCTCCTCTATCTCTGTGGGTATTTCTCAAATGAGGACTGGAATCCTCTAGTCATCTTCTCAGTCCTTAATGGCCATTTTTATGTCCACCTCCATGATGCAGTAACGCAATTGTAGCCATTGATTGTCGGGGTATTTTCGCGCCTGGATCCACATCACATATCTAGTGGCTTTGAAGTTGGTTATGCCTTGATATTGTGCAACAACTTCCAATGTTACCCTCCAAGTGTTGGTGATGGTGTCATGTATGTCATGGAGATAACCTTTGAATATAGTTTCATTCACTTTTCTATTCTTGGCATTTGAAGCATCTCCAAGAGATAAGTACCACGCTCCATGGCAGGGTTTGGGTCTAGTGGAAAAAAATGAATACTTCAGCTCCTTCCATCCCATCACGACTATCAATATGAGTAGCCATGAATAATGAAATTTTGTCCCCAAATCCTGTGCATCCTTGCAATCATCTAGGAATAGATTCAACAAATAAGGGGCTAGCTGAGTGTGGTGCCCTCAACACATTGTGTTGCAGCTATGACAACCCCTATCGAAACTTCCTCCTTGCGACATTTCCTAAAAAACTTGCATGCCATAATTTTTGTGGCCATTCTTGTCGCGATGTCACTAATACGCCTGATAATGATTTCACGTGATCCCCTTTCGGTGTCATATTTCTTATTCATCTCCTCGGCTAGTGCTTTCTCCTTTGTTTTGTCCTCAAGGAACTGTGTGGGATCCACACCCCATGATGGGAGCCCTGTGATGTATGCAATGAGCTCTACATCTATCGAGACGATCTGTTCCAACCATATATATCCACCATGTGTGACCGCCATCAACTGCTTGACACAGTTTTTTGTATACTTGCCTCTCTCAAAGTGTGGTAGATCCAACAGACCTATAATCCCAGTTTTTTCCAATTTTGTTGCCCACTGGATTGGTTAATTGATTGGTTCCCCAAAGGGTCCTATACCTATAGTCTGTAGGTAGACTTTCTTGGCAAACTCTGGGAACTTTTCCGTGTTCGTTACATCATGGTATGAGTACCTCAATTTCTCTACATAGCCTAACAAGTTTGTTGGTACGCGTACCCCTTCTGGTATGCACTACAAGACAATGGTTGTGATGCGTTTTCTACGCAGTAACCTAGGTACTATCTCTTTTCCCTCTCATTGTGGTGGCTGACTCGATGTTCCTGCCTCCATTGTTTGTTCTTCGGCATACTTCTCTGGTCGGTCAGTGACATCTTCCACTGCTCCCTCATGTGGTTTTTCTGGCATGGTTGTGGGTGATTTTTCTGGCGCGATCGTTTCTTCCTAGTTCGGAGTCATCCCATTGACTCTCGGGGCTTCTATAGGGTTTTTGAGTTTCACTTGGGTGCCTACGTCCTCATCTTGTTAGCCCTGTCCCTCTTCTGGCTTATAAATGTCCATGCCCGTTGGTGTTGTCTACT
>JZKD02S0363684.1:0-18764 GCA_000966675.3 Picea glauca | reverse complement strand
GACATCCATCTGGATCAATTTTGGTGTCAAAGTGTGCATAAAGATCGAGAAAAAATTGTGTCCAAGAAACATATGCTTAGCATGAATTTTTATGCCATTGCCACCATTTCCAACGTTCAAGATCTAAATAGAGGACACCGTAACAAAGTTTGGCCAAATCATCAATAATTTCGTGCAAGGGGAAATAATGCTCCATTTGAGTCTCCCATCCCATGAGATCTGGGCCATCAAATGTTTTCACCTCAACTATGGGAAGACGAAGGTCATGATGAAGGGAGTTGGAATGAAATACCATAGTATGGGAGGAGTCAGCGCTTTCTAAGTGTGAAGGTTATTCAGAGGAGGTAGCGCCTTGGTATTGGTTCATCAATTGGTTAAAAGTGGATTGGATGGATTCAAATCAACCATTTATGGAGGAAAATTCACCCTTAACTCGGGCAATGAGATTCTCAACTTTGGTATTGACGGTAGAAATTTCATAAGTCCTGTTATGGATGTTATGTTATTTATGTTGGTTGTCAGCTTGCAAGTTAAGTATTTCATGGTTTCAATTTGTGTCCATTTGGGAATTAAGCAAGCAAGAAGTGGGCGGGAGGGTCCCCACAGAAAAGGGTTATAAGTGATATATACCACTACGATCAAGGAAAAGAGAAGAATCCAATCAGGTGGTTGGAAAATAAGGGTGTCAAGAAGGGTGGGTGTGTCCATGGAAAAAAAAGGCTTGGAAGTTATAGGTACCACTGCAATGATAGCGAATAGAGGAAAAGAATGGGATTGGTCCTGAATAAGGGTGTCAATAGGAACACTATACACGTTTTTTTTACTCCTGCAAAGTTATACTTTGGCCTGAAGAATATTGTGGTGACAGAATGCCAACATTGTTAACAAAGAAAATTGTCTAGGAATTTCACAACCTGGATGCAGGAGGTAGGGTTGTACTGTAAAAGTTCCTTTATGTTTTTGTTCTTTTATATTTTGTTCCCAAGGGTTGGGGTTTCCAGGGTTCCTACACACAAGGGTTTTCCCTATATTATAGCTCTATAATATGCGTACGGGTTTGAATAGTAGTATTCGACCCAATATCTCAAGGAACCAACTGAGGATCGATCGTACCCTTAGTCATACTACCCGATTACCCAGGTAGTAGACAATGGTCTTCCTGAGTGATGTTCTCAGTGCCACTATAGCAGTCAGACGGTTGATACATTGATTTATAGCTAGTTTTAGGAGACCTGGGGGACTCCCTATATACATGATGGTACATGGGAGTGATGGTCATGTACAGGTGTTGTCTAATTCATTACTACTCGAAGGGGTACCAATAGGGGTTACATAGGTTTCCAACAAGGTGAAACGTTTGTTTTGAGTAACCCATGAATCCATCTATATTTCATGTGGGTATTCTTCCCCATGCAATGTTTTACCCACCGAACGACATATCTTTGTGCTTTAAATACGCCAACAATACATGTCTCTACCCTAGAAAAAAAATTCCCACAATTTCTATAGAGGAAATTTCTCTAATACTACTTGTAAGGTACCAAATGTATTATATAAAGTAGAAACAAAAATATTATGACAAATTCCAGTGGAACAACAAAACATAGAGAATAATAACACCAACAATGATACCTTTATTGATAGAAAGCCAATTTCACTTGCCTCTTTGAGGGGGCAACCTCCAATAGAGAAGAGATCTATTACAAATAATTCTTAAGACAAGGCTTTCTCATGCCTTCTACTAATATTTATACTAATTCTATCTTCAAAACAAATTCTAGAGGAATATCTTTCTAGAAGTGAAAAATTCTATTAAGTCTTCTTACATTAGACTTGTTCACATTAATATATAGGATTTATGTACTAATGTCATCCTTTATTACATAGAAAATATATTATTCTACCTGTGTGAGGGGTTAGGAAGGTTAGGTCCCTAAAATATTGTTTTATGTGTTGGCATGAGAAATAATCCAATCAATAGCCTTAGCACAATGCATGATTGGTGTCCTTGTTGCAACAAAATACAAGTGATATTTTTTTATGTTAATGAAAACCCTATCATATACTTCCCTTATCTTTGGGTCACTATGAGGGATTATATCAGGATATTATTTGGTAAGAAATATTATATATACGCCACCCCATCCCAGGAAAGGAGTCTGAGCACCTATGATGAACTTGGTGTCTTTGAACATAGGACTTGGTTGATTTTCCTCTCATGTGGGTATTTGTATCATAGGTACATGTTCTTATAAGGACGTCTTAATTTCACCAGGTGTTTTCTAGGAATTTTATGTTGGTTTTGTGGGTTTCTTCCCCTTAGGGGATTTTCTAGATGTTCTAGCAAGTGTCCTCGTTGGATTCATTTTACTTGGAAAATAAATAGAATGGTAACAGAGTAAAAGGCAACTCTCATTTATTCATAAAAACATTCCTAATTACAACATTATATCAAATTCTATAATGCATTATTAGTTTGAGATAATATTCGCATACAAAATTGAAAATGAGTTTGAGAGAAATGAGAACCGTGCATTTATTTTTCACAAGAACATCTACAATATCCAGGTAGTCTAATTTTCTAAAGTAGAGGTAGCATTCAATCAAACTTGAAATTATAGAGTTCATGAACATACCTAGAGTGTCAAAACATAACAATGATGTATAAATGAGATGAGTGAAAACAAACGCAATCGAACTCTGCCACGGAACTCAATCAACCGTGAGTAGAGTGTGGAGGAAACTTAGAATCGGGCAAGCAATGCTCAAGGAATTCATATTCAACTATTATAACTATCCTAGTTGATTCAAGTTAAAATCAGTTTTCACCCACCTATTCCACTGACTCAACATAGTTCTCCATATTAGCAGTTTTTTAATCTACAATTTTTTCAGGTCCTAAACTTCCAGAGTCGTTTTGAGGCCTTAAATTATGTTTTTTGGCCATTTAAGGGCCTACGGTGGCCATGGCCTTCCAATAATTGTGGTTCTTAGTTAGATATTTCCAACAAGTTATTGTGCACCCCAAATGCATATCGTATTCAAAACTTGCACCCCTGGGAAGTTGACATATCAACTAGCCAGCTCGGGGTCCGCAATAATTTTTGGCGCTTCATCTCCTAGAGTTAGGGTCTTCTATATTTAGGGTTTTTTCCTCTTGGGGTTTAGTAATTTATGTTAAAAATGCAATTTCATCCTATTTTAATGGCTTCTTTCAAATGATCATAGACGACACCTCTCTCTTCAGAGATAAGCTACCACCATTCTAGATATCTTGTATTTCTTTTCATTTTATAGTCTTTTCCTATTTCATTTGTTAATAGAACTTGAGTTTCACTATATTGTTATGCTCTCTGCAATATTTTTAAGTGTATTCTTCCATTCATATTCTCTCCTTTCATTTCATTATCTATACAATCCAGATCGGTGGTATTAGAGCAATCTTCTATTTATTGTTTCTCAGTGCATGTCCTTGATGAGGTCAATGTATAGAGAGTTGGGTCTTGAGATAATTTCACTTGGGGAAGATTTCTCTTCCCGTCCCAAGTATCCTCTCGTGGTAGATGACAAGAGGTATGGTGAAGAATAATATCCTATCAATTTTTTGCTTGAGGAATCCCTCGTCTGATAGAGGAACGAGATGATGGAAAATTTCACCTAGATCCTTTGACAAATTTCAACAATGGTTGAGACATATTTAATAAGAAACCATTTCAAAGGTGTGACACTGTTCAAGGTACATGTTAACTTTGACATTTATTTATTTGAAGGAAGGATAGATTTATATTCTTTATAGAAATGGTTAAATCCATTAGGGGGTTATTACTCTGTTCAAAAAATATCATACATCAAAAAGATCACTTTTTCACTCCTTAAGGCCCTTCTCCATTTCAAAGATTGGTGGGAAATTTATTGGGATAACGATGATAGAGATGAGTCTAAAAAATTTAGGATAGAACCCACTTGGATGGATTTTGTTGATTCCCTTAAGGAGTAGTTCTACCATGTCAGAAACTATGATGACTTGTACATGAGATGGATAACTCTACATCAGGAGAGAGACTAGACAGTGCTAGAGTACACCAATATCTTCTATAAATTGTGCTCAAATATGGGTATCAAATTCTTCGATTGGAACCTGGTTTTGAAGTAATACAATGGCCTACACAAGTATATCCAAACAGAGATGGATTTCTTGGACATCTCCTCACTAGGATATGCTTATTGATATGCTATCAAAATTAAGAAAAAACTCAAGTAGAGGAATAAGTGGGAGTTTAGGTTTGAAAATATGCCACAACAAAAGAATGATAAAGGTGGCCTCAATTCATAGAAAAAAAGGAAAAATTAAGGATATTCAACCTCAAGAAAACCAATCCAATCCGCAATCAAATAAGAGTAATAGGAAATCGAAGAAGGACACTGGAAAGTGGTCTAAGTTCCAAAAAATACCCTAGCATAACACTATTGAATGTCACTCAAAAAAATCATTGTTGGTCAAGTTGAAAGTTAAAGAATTGGCTCTAGCTCAAACTCTGATTCAGAGAAAGATAAAGGAAATCAAATAATTGGCATAGAACTGAGTGCTACCATTGTGATGTTTCCCTACTTGAATTTTGTGATTTTATTTTAGGATAACCCTATCTGTGGAAATTTCATGCCATTTATGAGTCTATGCCTTGTATTTTCATTATTAATTTTGGAGGACAACTCTACAGAGTACCATAGGTAGTATCAACCATTATGGTTTCCTTGATCTCGACAAAGAAATGAAAAAAGGTAATCTCTCAAACCAACAATTTTTTCCTCTTCATGGTTCAGTCGGGAGGTGAATGGAGGGTCCTTTTGATCACCACCATCTTAGTACAAGTCCTCTCTACACAAAAAAATAAGTTGGACAAGATTGTAGAGGAATACAAAGATATGTTTGTTTCCCCTATGAGGGTGCTTTTACACTTCTAGGTCAAACATTCAATTGAATTGACACTTGGTGCTCCTTTTCCTAATGGCTTGATATATAGATGATCTCTTCGGGAGAATGAGGAAATAAAACATCAAATTCATGAGCTCATCCAAAAGGTCCACATTCGACCAAACTCCTCACCTTGTGGGAGCCTAATCATTATGGTTCAAAAGAAGGAAGGGACATGGAAACTTTGTATTGATTATAAATCCCCAAACAAAATCATCATTATTAACCAATACTCGATCCCTCAGATTGAATATCTTCTTCATTAGCTTAAGAGTGTCAATTTTTTTAGCAAGATTGATCTAAAGTCAAGCTACCAGCAGGTCCCAATTGAACAAACTAATGTATGGAAGACCGCCTTCAAATCTAAAGAAGTCCTTTTTGAGTGGTTGGTCATGCCTTTTGGCTTCACTAATTCTCTGGAAACATTCATAAGGATGGTGGATAATATATTGCATCCATTCAAAAATTGTTTTGTGGTCGTATATTTGGACAACATCCTCATCTTCAGTAGAACATTTTCAACACATTCAAAACATCCTGAGCACACTATGACAACACCAGTTATATGCCAATCTAGAGAAATGCTCATTTGGCATGCAAAGAATTCAGTATTTAGGATATATCATGGATGAACATGGGGTGCATGTGGACCCATCCAAGATCCAAGTCATTTTTTATTTTCCTGAACCGACAAATCTAACAGAGCTATGCGACTTCTTCGTCCTTACCAACTTCTACCGTAGGTTTATGTTTGGGTTCTCTCGTATTGCTTGGCCCTTAAGCCAAGTGAGAAAGGGTGGAGATAAAGCCAAGTTTTCCTAGTCTGAGTCACAATAGAAATAATTCAAGGATATGAAATGCCACCTCTGCTCGACACCAATCCTGACTCTGCCAAACCTACAACATCCATTGATATGGAGATAGATTCATTTGATTATTCTATCAATGCATTCCTCATTCAGCATGATCCATCTTCATGTGTACATCCAGTCTTCCATGTTTCTTGCTTAAAGAAGGAAATCAGTGATGAGATCCCAGTACAAAATATTTTATCAAAGATTAATGAAGAAATGAAAATCATACAAGAACCATAAATAATCCTTGAAACAAGGATTAAGCAAACGTGAAATCAAGAAATTACTGAGTACCTAGTCAAATGGAAGAACCTACCAGTGGAAGAGGTGATATGGGAAGATGAGTTCTTCATGTAGAAACACCCATAGTTAGTCAAGTGTTGAGGACAACACATGTCTGAAGGGGAGGGGCATGTTAAGAATTAGACAAAGCCCATGTTAAGTATAAAACCCCTTATTAAGCCATAGATATTGAATTATCACATTTCTAGTGTTATATTTGTATGTAGTCTAGAACCCTTTATTATACCATTTCATTGTAATTGTACCTTTTTCTCCTATATATACCAAGGAGACCTAGTCTTAGGATCATCTCATATCATCTTGGACATTAAATATATTGTAAAAGGAGGATTCCCCCTCAAAGTGCATTGTTATTCATTGATTTTTTACCATTATCAAGGTGTTGGTACGTAAAGAAAATCAAGGAAGGATATATCCATAAGAGAAACTTCAGAATGACATATGACAATTATGAGTTTGTGGTGGTGTCATTTGGTCTACCAAATGCACCAACGACATTCATGTGCCTCATGAATAGTGTTTTTAGTAAATACCTAGACAAGTTTGTGCTTGTTTTTTGGATGATATACTAATTTATTATAAGAATGAAGAAAAACATCATAATCACTTTAGGATGGTTTTTCAAGTGCTAAGAGAGCATACGTTGTATGCAAAACTAAGAAAGTGTGATTTTTATCATAAACAAATTCATTATTTGGGCCATATTATTCCAGAAGAATGAATAATTGTGAATCTAGAAAAGATTGAGGCCATAATGAATTGGCCCACTCTAAGGAATGTAATGGACATGAAATCCTTCATATGTCTTGTTGGTTATTACTGGAGATTTATTGAGGGGTTTTCAAGAATTGCATACCCAATTACTTATTTGCAAACAAAAGGGAAGAAGTTTGAATGGTCCCAGGATTGTGAGAAAATATTGCAGTTGTTAAAAATCTTCTCACAAGTGCCCCAATTCTAAAAATTGTAGACCCATACAAAAAATTTGTTATGTGCACTAATGCATGCATTGAACGAATTGGTGGAGCTCTCATGCAAGTTAAATATGTAGTATGTTATGAGTCACATAAGTTGAAGGGACATGAGAAAATTATTTCACACATGACTTGGAATTTGTTGTAGTAGTGCATGCTCTAAAATCGTGGAGGCACTACTTAATGGGAAAAAGATGTGATCTTAGAAATGATCATAATATCTTGAAGTATTTATTTGATTAGCCAAACCTAAATTCTAGGCAAACAAGGTGGTTGGAATTTCTCTGAGTTTGATTTTGAGATCAAGCACATAAAAGGAAAAGAAAACAAATATGTTGATGCACTTACCAAGAAGGTGTGTGTAGTAGTTGTTAGCATTTGCAAATCAGATTTGAATAAGAGAGTTATTGATTCCCTTGTTGAAAACGAACACTATATGCAAGTGAAAGATGGATTGCATCAAGAGAAATGAAAAGAGGTATGAAGGATATCATATGAATGATGATGGGTTTGTTATTTTAAAAATATATAATGATTATTCCAAACTCTCCATAGTTGAGAAGAACTATCATGGATGAAATCCATAAGATGCCATATTTTGGCCATTTAGTCTACCTAAAAAAAATTATTATAGCAAGGAAGAGATATTTTTGGCTTGGGATAAAGAAAGTTGTTGTCAAATACATCTCCAAAACTATGGAATGTCAACAAGTTAAGGCTGAGCATATGCATCAACTATATTTGTTGCAATATTTACCACCTCTAGAATGAAAACTAGAGATAATAACTATGGAATTTATTATCGAATTGTCAAGAATAGGAAGGTGACATGATTCTATCATGGTTGGAGTAGATAAATTGACCAAGGCAACTCATTTTATTCCTATTTTTTTTCCAAGTAATATATCCTGTGGAAAACCTCCCAAGCACTTATCCTCATTCTTAGGATGGTACCTAGGGTAAACCCTAGATTCTTCAAGGCACAAGGCTAGGTCAACAACTCATGAATAGATCATATATAGCTTATAAACAATCATCTCACTAAGAGAAAACATGCCATGAAGTGGGATTTGAACTCGGGTGGGGTGGGTAACAATTTTTTCCTCACAACCACTTGAGCTACACCCAATTGACTCATTCCTTTTATATATACCCATAATGCTAGTGACATTACAAAAATATTCATGAAATAAAGTTTTAGATTTCATGGAGTACCCAAGGTAATTGTATCTGATAGGGATATACAATTACTTCTATTTTTTAGGAGAGAGTTTTTCAAGACTCGGAACCAAGATTAATTTTAGTACTACCTGTCATCCATGAACATATGAGTAGACTGAAAGAGTGAATCAAGTGATTGAATAATTCTTCACATGTATGTGATGAATAAATTGTCCAAGTGGGAAGATTATTTACATCTAGTTGAGTTTTCATATAACAATGGCCATCATGTCTCGTTAAAAATGAGTATGTTTAAGGCCTTATATGTAAAACAAATGTAGTACTTCAATGAGTTGGGACAATACAATAAACATAATTGTGCTTGGACCAAGGAAATGGAGCAAGAAATTACTAAAATCAAACAGAACTTCATGACAACCCAAGATAATCATAAAACTAAGGCAGAGCATAATAGAGTGCATAGAGAATTCGGTGTTGGGATCATGTATTTATTAGAGTGAGGCCAAGGAAGATATCCTTGAAGCTTGAAAATTCTACCAATCTAGAACTTAGATATTCTGAGCCATTCGAAGTCCTTAATAGGATAAGGCCAATTGCATATAGACTTGCATTGTTTGCTAACATTATAGGCCACAATGTTTTCCATGTTTCTTTGCTTAATAAATATGTACATGATCCTAACCATGTGATTGATTGGGATGCGATCTAAGGGGAACTAGGGGGAGAGTTCCAAATCGAGATATTGTATATCCTCGACGAGAAAGTAATATTACTTTAGAACTAGGCCATTGGACAGGTAAATATGTAATGTAATCACTTTGGTCCCAATAAGGCTACATGGGAGTCGGAGCTTGCCATGACTGAGGCACAACCTTTTTTTATCTCAATCTACACCAAGCTCTATGCTCTTCCAATGGGAACGGAAATGAAATACCCTTGTTTTAACCCTTGGGGTATATTGGATTAGATTATGTATAATTTGTAATGTTTGGTTATAATGATGAGATTCAAGTCATGTGAGCTTAAACAAATGCAGTATAAATGATGTAAATGTCTTGTATGGTTTCCTAGTGTTGAGATTGAGGCTAATGCTCAACTAGTGATGGTTGGGCATGTAGATGATGTAAACATAATTTTATGAACTGTGTGGTAGACATGCCACAATGAACTAAAGCTTGTTAATATTAATGATGGTGTATAATATATAATTCTCCAAGATGGTTGTGGAGAGAATGAGAGGGATTATGATTCCATTAGAGGAGAAGGGGGAAGGAGGCCTATGAGAAATAATCATTCATTGTCATGTGTTATCCTATGAACTCATGTATTTTCCATTACATGATTTAAATGAATCCATCTAACTCAATTGAATTATATATCCAATAAACAAATGCATGTAGAGGTTGGTGGGGAAGTCTACTCATGTACTTATTAGAGCATGAGTACCATCACTATGGTGAAATGTAAGAGTACTTCATTCTCCCGTTAGAAGAAAAATCATACATCATTCACTCAACTCTCTCATTGTCATTCATTGTAACATTCTCATGTGGTTTCTCTACACTTTTCATGCTCTATTCTCCATTGATAATTAGAAACCAATGTGGAAATTGACAAATTTAGCACTATGGAGGAATTTGAAGACCTTGGATAAGAGATAGGTGGTTGTAGGTAAGCACAAAGGCTAGGAAATTTAGGAAACCTTCACCCACTAGTTATTGTTATTTGTTGGCCTCTTGAGAGCCAACTTTTAATCTTTCGGGCTATTCCTAGAAAGCATTCAACATATTGGACTCTTTTTGCCTACACCAAAGAGAAGTAGAAGAAAAGAATGCCCCAAAGGGACTATTGAGAAGAGAAAAGAATATCTTTCTTGTGTTGTGTAGAGAAGTGGAAGAGAGTGCTATTGTTGTTTGATGGCTAGATGAGATGGATAGAGTGCTCCATAATGAGCAAATTTGAGACATAATAGAAATTAGGTTGGGTTGAGTGAGATAGAAACTTGTAGCGTGGTTTCTTCATCTTTGTGGCCTCATAGCTCGACTTGGGGTGGAATCTACATTAGATTCCCATCATTGGGTGGAAAATTGATCACATGCAACCAATTTCTTGGACTATCTTATGTGAAAATAAAAATGTTTTGTCTTTATATATGAGTCTACAACTAAATGTTATTTATGGTTAAGGAAATAAATGTGTTTTGCATAGGTTGTGTGTGAATGTGATTAATTAAGAACGAGGGAATTTGTTACCATGAATTCTTATTATTCAATTCTTGTATATTTTGCCACATTTTATTTTTTTGCACTGTGCATGCATTTAATTAATTATGGGCTTCCGTGGGAGGTATTATTTCTTGAGATTATGGTGAAATGCCCCTTGAGGACATAAGTAATGGTTAGTTTTGTGGATATCCGTCTCATGACTAGCAGTGCATGGGATGGGGACCCCACGACAACGGTGTTATTTTCATCTCTTTCTCTTTCCCTTTTATATTTTACTTTTGTTTCTTTTATTCCTAGTTAATTTTCCTTTCTTGCATCAAATTCTAGAAATTGAAACCCTTTGAAACTTAAGTTAAGTATCCATAAAATTAACCCAACCATTGGTGAAAATATTAAACAATATTTAAACAAGTAATTTAGTGGTTTACTCTTTTCCTTTTAGTATTCCTATTTTGGTTCCTAGTTGTCTTCAAAAAATGTGTGGAAACCTTATTCATTTCCTCCTCCCTTATAGTGGAAATTGGACTACTTATGTGATGGTGCAATAGTTCACTCTAACAACTACATCACAAATCTTTAAATTTTTTAACTTCGCTCTAACCACTACATCACAACTTCACTCTAACAACTACATCACAAATCTTTCAATTTTTTAACTTCACTCTAACCCCTACATCACAAGTCTTTTAATTTTTTATTTCCCCTTCCATGTAGTATTGGAATAAAAGAAGAAATCAGCATAGAAGGTCTTTTGGGCCTCCTTCCCTTTGTTTGAAGTAAAAATAAAGATCTTTTGTTCTAATGTGGAAAATGCTCATTTGTTTATTTATTATTTCCCATTTAATATTATTTTAACTAAACTAACTAAACATTATATTTAAAATTCTCGATTGATACTTCTCAAACACTTTTTCCACTTTAACAAGATAACATGTTTTTTGGTTCTCTATAAGATATATTGTATAACAAAAGAAATCAACTAAAAAAATGTGAAGTATATCAAATTAACAAAATAAAGATTTATCTTGATGCCTTTAGTAAGAAGGGAAAGTCTCCCACCTTACAAGATGTTATTGTTCTTCTTTAGAACGTTAGAGAAGCTTTTAATTGAAATTAAGTAAATTTAAATCATTTACATTAGAGAAGCTCTTAATTAAAATTAAGTTTAAATAATTTGAAATCAAAATATCTAATTACAAGATGTTATTGTTCTTCTTTCAGAACGTTAGAGAAGCTCTTAATTAAAATTAAGTAAATTGAAATCAAAATATCTAGAAAATGCAAGAGTTCAAGAGAAGTTATTTGTTATCATGTGTGGTTAAAACAATCACAACTATAAACGATAACCAATAAGAAATCGAAAGTTCATATAAATATAAAAACACAAATAAGGTGTTCAACAAGGTACCTATATAATTGGTAAAAAATCGATTTATAAAGATGAATGTGGAGTTATAATCATTATAAGAGGATCAAATTCGAAATCAACTACCTGCAAATATAGGTCCTTTATCAAAATAACCAAAATGTTAATGTGATACATTTAATAAAATACCCATAATATTAGTAAAAATTTGTAAAATGTCAAATGCAGTGCCAGATGCCATGGTAAAATTTCAAATAGACTCTTTTCTTAAAGTCCTTAATTTTGTTGTTGTCTTCTATAAATTATGTGTTGGATATCAAACAAAAATCACAGTTATCAGAAAAGATTCTTGTAAATCAACCAAATTTAATTTTGGGGAATAAATCTCTTGAGGACCTAACCCATTTGTATGATTACAACATAGTTAAAAACCCAACGCTTACTTTGGTGTTGTGATTATGGGGAGGGGTGGAGGGAATTGTGGAGTCTTCAACTTCAAAATCCATGTCTTTTAGTGATGTAATAAAAAATGAATCTACCATTCCAAATACTTTGCAGTCTAATATTCCTAGTACTTATATAGTGAAGCACTCTGAAGAGGTGACGTTGCTGGAGATAGGTATCTTATCTACATTCAATATTTGAAAGAGACATGGTTACATATTTAATGGGTATTGACATCTTACATTGGTGTAGTACCAGTAGATTTAATTGAATTGGACTGTAAAATACCTAACCAATTAAATTAAATTAAATGCTCTAATACAAATAAAAATTAGCAAAGGCAGCAGGCCCAAAATTTCTCATTCATCTAACAACATATTAAAATATCGTGAAGGAAACCATACAACAAACACAACATTCCATAAACATTTACACAATGAAAATAAACATAATAAATAGAAAAAAACACTTATTTGTTAATAGAATAACTGACTAGTTGCATATGAAGGGCGTTCATCTTGAATGTAGGCTTGTTGTTCCATTACTCTCAACAACAAGTCACTCTCAAGTTGAGGCTACGAGTGCACGAGGAGGTTTTTCCCTCTTGGTTGTCCATTTTCCAAACACAATGGCCCAAAACCTAGGTTTCTAACTCCAACAACAATTACAATCCATTATCTCTCTTTCCCCTTAACCTACATAGCCCAAGGAATGGGATCCCCTTCTCTACCACATAGTCCCTTGGGATATCCCACTTCCCTCCAGAGCTCCAACACATGGTTGGTTGTTGGAACCCAAATTTTGGGTTCCATTTTGTGCACGTGCACAAACAAAATTGTGTGCACTCATTCCATAGTTTTGTGTGAACCTAAGGAAATGCATGTGGAATTCCATAGAGTGCACATTGGACCGGGTTTTTTCAGTAGCGCGCCAAGTGTAAATACTACCAAGTGTGTGTCAGTATGATTTTTTTCAGTTGTGCCGGAAACCATGAAGATTCCCATCAAAATCAAGAAAGGAATCAATAAGAAATCTCTCTGAATGATTATTGAAAACAACATACAAAGACGTGGGGCAGCCAGAAGATGAATTGGCTAGGTAGTTAATATTGCCCCTGATACAAAGAGTCTATGTGGAGCATTGGTAGACACTATAAGTGTGTGAGTCAGTTGGATCAAATAAGCGAGTGGAGCAAAGTAGAAAGAGACAACGCTCCCTAGCAATGAAATATATAAAAGGGAGCTCTAAGCTCTTAAGGAGAGTTAGTTAGTGGATTGGTTATCTAGATATTGAAGAGAGTTTTGAGTTAGCTGAGATACGAGTTTCAAGCTCACTCTGAGCCTGTTGTAATCTTGTGATATTTTGAATATATTCTTGTGCCTTTGATATATTTGAGTGCTAAGGCAAGGCGCATGGCGCATTATGTTGTATTTCCACTATTTTATATAGTAATGATATGAAGTTCCATGGCTGTCATAGGCAATTGTTTAGCACATTGTATATCTCTGATGTGATGGAATATTTCCAGTAATAAAGATATGACAGTTATGATATAATATGTCTTTCATAAATGATTTAGATATGTGTGTGTATAGTTTCAGTTCTTAGTCCTAAATAGGCTATCATATTTGAGTTACATGGATTCCAATTGTAGTATTGTTTCATATGTTTAATCCATCATCATCATAGGTTATGATCACGTATGGTGTACTACATTCTATTCAGAGGGGAATCGTCGAGATAAGTGTCTAGTCCTTCTTAATTATGTGGCCATGGACGCATCGAGTCTATTTCCATCTGTACAATCAAAATGGTGTGAAATATGCAAACAGTGGGGCCATGTGCCACTCCACTATCCCACATTAAATAAGTATCAAACAATGAATCACACCCCATTCTATGAGTTTTGTAAATCCATCGGCCACAATGTCAATATTTGTCACTCCCTCTAGTTAATGCAAGATAACACCTAGGATGCATTTAGGGTACAAGAGGAGAAAAAGGGTGGTGGAGGCAGTGGCACCGAAAGAGGCGAATATCAAGGAGGAACCCAAGGTGGATATGGGCATGGTCGTGACTGTATATGGTGGAGGAGACGATAGACCCCCCACATGTTTCAATTACAATTATATTGGTCATGTATCATGATTTTACACTAAATCGTGTGTGCTTTGTGCATATTGCTACAGTCCTGAACATGTAATCGAGGACTGTCATGACTTACTGAAGAAGTGGGAGGACAAGAAGACCAATTGTAACATGGTGCATGCCGAGATGTGAAAAAATAAGAAGAAGAACGAGGAAGCATACGTTCAGGTAGTAACCTGCAGAGGGGCGGAGATAGAGGAAGACTTCGAGCACGGTGAAGGCTCGGGTCAACAATCAAACAGAAAGTTCAGGAAGGAACCTCAACCCCTTCCAAGTTTTGATGTTTCTTAGTAGTAGTTTTTACGTGATGCATAGACAACCCTTAAAGAAGAAAGAGCGCGTGAGGAACTGCAACCCATGATTTAGAGGTCTCATGAAGAGGCACGAATCTAAGAGGAAGTGCAAAGCATGACACAAAGGTTGCTAGAGGAAGCACGGATCCATGAAGAGGTACAACATGTGAGGCAAAGATATTTGGAGGAGGCTTACATGCATGAGGAAATACAACACGCAACCCAAAGATCCATAGAAGAATCACACAGATAGACTTCGTTCTGATGCATTGAGAAAAAGGCTTATGAAGATGAGCACCAGGAAGAGTTGCAACGCATAGTGCGTGAAAAAACCTTACATGACCTAGGTTGCATGGCAGAAGCCAAAGATCAAGTCAATACCTCCTTACATTGTGGTTTGTGCTTTCTTAAAGATCCAAAAGTTACAAGTAAGTTGACCCAGATGTCAAATGTTTGCATGAAAGAACAAGGAGAGGAGACCAACATATTAGCTCCACTACCGAAAAGGGATGTCTACCAGGTCAACAAGTAAAAGGGCACTAGTCGAGAGTTTAAGATGAAAACAGAGCTTGGTGAGTACGACATGGATGGAGTCATGTTGGACCTGGGATCTGATGTGAACATTTTACCCAAGAAGTCTTGGGAAGTGATGGGTAAGCCTAAGTTGGTCTTGTATCCCATCTAGCTTCGATTATCCAATCAATACAAGATCTATCCCATAGTTTGGTTGGAGGAAGTGGAAGTGAACATCGAAGGAGTGAAAACAAAGGTCAACTTTGAAGTCATTGAGATCATGGATGAGTCTGATCCCTACCCTGCATTGTTAGGAATTGACTAGGCCTTTGACAATAATGTAGTGTTAAACTTGAAGAAGAGGTATATTTCCTTTGAAACTGACACCATGTGCATGGTCGCACAACTAGACCCATATGAGGGAAAACACTACAATGAGTCTGTAGATGAGGATGCGTGAAGCTTGGTCATTGAAAATATTTAAAAGGTCATGGGACGTAGGGAGGACTACATCAACCCCACCGCATATGGTGAATTAAGTTGGATAAGTGTCAAATCATATGACAAAAATTCTAAGGATTCCCTCGATAGATGGTAGAATAATATTTATGAGGTGTCAATAAGGAGGTGCACACATATCTTGGTAGAAGAGCGCATGGCATACTTTGTCTCCTATCAGTATGTTGGGTCGGAGTTGGTGGACATATGAATTGCATGGATGCAACATACTCTAGAATATCAAATATTTTGTGCCCTTGATACAGTTTTGGTCGACATCCCTATGTGACGGTGGGTCATGCATAGGGAACCTTACTGAGAATGGGTAACCATGGAGGTGGACATGTGTGAATGATTCAGAGTTAGAGAAACCATACCTCACATCACATATATTTGCACAAGAGTTTTGTTGGCCAAGAAAATGTGTAGAGCACGATGTAAATATTTAAAGTCCCACCACACCTGCCCACCTCCATCCCCTCTACCACCAGTCCCCAAGTTTTTCAGTGAACTAGCCTTGAAACCACTTGCACTTCCTCTACATACAATGGTCGATTTCATGAACCCACAAGAATAATTCACCGAAATCTTCCCATTTCCCCCCCATCTCATATAGATAGACGAGATAAATATTAGCATTGATGAGCTCATGCATGTTGGGCCCTTTTTTGGGGGATTTGAAGTTGCGCAAGAAGGACTACAGTCCCAGTTTTGGTAAAACACGAGTTGTGCAAGCTACAAAAGAGTTGGATAGTGGAGCAAGTAAGGAAACATAATCAGTTGCGGAAAGGGACAACGCAACGCCAGCAAGGCAAAAGCAGTTACAACATAACAAGAAAGCATGTGATCCCAAAGCCAGAAGATTCCACTCAGCCTATATATGAGATGCATATTATTATAAACAGTTTGGATGAGATAGTTGGTTGGATTTTTAGCTATTATTGTTGGGTTGGCTATTGTGGTTGGGTGTAGTTGAGAAAAGGTTTTGTAATTGTAATTTGTATACAGTTCTGGAAAAATGGGTAGATAGAGCTCTATGACATGGGTCTGGAGATAAAAGTTTGTAACAGAGTACTAGTTTGTATCTTTGAGATTGTATCCGAGAAGCTTTGATGATAATAAATGAAGAAGGACCTAAAATTTTGAAATATAACATGTCATTATGTGTTTATGCTTATGAATTGTCTCTTTACAATACTTCTTTATGCTTGATAAGATCAATATGATATCTATGTGTACAAATGCTTTTTCAACTTGAGTATCTTTAGTTTTAGCATGAATGAGTTCAGATTTGTTATGTACTTAGTCTATCTTGTGAAAGATCATGGTGAATCTTGAAGGTTCTGAAAACCCACCTAAGTATTCTCCTTTCCCTTCCCTATATTTCTATCTTGGTTGCGCTTCTGGTGAGACTTCTTCTCTTCGGAGGAGATGAAAATGCTAGCGCTCTAGACTACTCGGTGCCTTTTGTTGGTAACCTCAGAAGGACCCTAGTCTGATCAATTCCGCACCAACAAAATGATTTTGTTGTCGGGACCTGCGTTAAAAGGGAACCCATAGGGAGAATGCTTCTACAGATTCATAGATCTAATATTCACTAGTGGTGGGAGAGCAATTGTGATGCCTTCATGTGGAAAGAAGTGGAGCTAAGAGGAAAATCTCTGAAAAGATACACGAGAGGTTATCTTTTCCTTAGAAAGATCGATTGACCAGTACGATATATTTTGGGTTAAGTTCCCGGAAGAACTTTTCCACTGGATAAATAGGATCCAAGAAGCTCCGGAATTCCAAGAATGAGTCAAGAAGACATGTGCTTGGGATATAGAAAATATCACAGCACTTCATTGGTTGGATTGTCCAGTAACGCGAGCGATCGATTTATGTGTCAATACAACATTAGAAGGATATATTATCAAGTTTGTAGCTGAGAATCATCAATCTGTTTTACAGGCAGAAGTGGATTTCAAGAAAGACATAAGGGGAAGACTATTGAGATAAATCCCCCTGTGGATTAAGGTTTTCTTTATGGAGGAGGGGATGTTGACTATGTCCCTGACTGAGATTGCAGCATAAACACCCTCGCTTGGGGTGGGGTGGAGTCATGGATTGAGAGAGGGGAGAGGGTTCTTTGACAAACGGGGGAGTAGGAAGAAATGGACTCAAGAGATGAGAGAGCCTTAAAAAGAATCACCATAGTTGAGAAGTGGTGGCACAGCAAGATAAAGAAAGCATTAAAATAGTCCGAGAAGTTGTGGAAAGAATTTGGACGAGGAGAAGTAGAGGAAGGACAAATGGAAGAGTTGTGAAAGATGAGAAGACATGAAAGACTAGCTAGTCAAAGATTAAGTTAGAGAGAAGCGTAGAGAGAAATAAGTCCCCGGGAGGGTGGACAAGAAGGAGAAGGTGTAGAAGTATGGGAAAAGGAAGTCGGCATGGATCTTGAAGAAGAGAGATAATATTCATCACCGATGCTAGAAAATATCGGGAATATGGATGAAGAGATCACTCGAGAGGATGAGAATGAGACCCCCCAGATCAAAGAAACTTGCCCTTAAGCCAGTGGAACCAACCCTGAATCACCTATACCCCAAGTATCTTCTATACAAGTGATAAATTTTATATGGCCTTCTTATGCTATTCATGTTCCATTACAGTCAGTCAGTCAGTCACAATCGGGGGGTGTGAATACTGGGAGGATATTGGGATCCCCTAGTAGATCGCAAACATGACTGTTAGGTTTTATTTTGGTAGGAGCAGTAATATTAGCAATGGTTGGTAACACGAGAGGTTCGATTTCTAAATACCCAAAATTATGGGGTAAGGGAGACGAAGATGTTGAGCAACATTGGTTCTTATGTGAAGCAATCTGGACGTCCAAAGGGACTCTAGATGTAAATAAATTGGTTGAGTTCCAGGCTACTTTGAGAGGTCGTGCTCTCAAATGGTACATGAAGGCCATTAAGTCGGGAGTACTAGGAATGTAAGGTCAAGT
>JZKD02S0363683.1:62277-84138 GCA_000966675.3 Picea glauca | reverse complement strand
GAACCAGGTTCGCGGAATGATGGCTAGCAAGGATTGTAAGTTTCAATCTTTGTTTAATGAATAAAAGAATCGCTTTTACCTGTCCCAAATGATGATGTTTTATGTCTTTTCTTTGATTTATACATAACATTTGATATCTAACCGTAATTCATGAATAGAAATAACATCTTATAGCCTTGTTTTTCTAGTTTTGAAAGCAGGTCAACTTTGGGAGGATACTTGCAATCTTTGGAACTATAGGGCTTGAGGAGATCATCATCAGATGTGGGATAAAAGGTACAGTTAGAGATTTTCTCTTCTACTTATTTTTGTTCATTTATTTTGGTATATTTGGGGTGGCATAGAAACTAGGTTGACTTTTACATGGTCATTTGGTCTGTCTATATCCTAAACCCTGGTATAGTTATAGAGGGACTTTCCCGCTAGCAGAATTGGCGACCATATTAGGGACTCTCTATAAGGTTTTTAGGGATATTTTTGGGTTGTTGATTGGTTTTTTGTTTTCCTTTCGAGTTTCAGTCAATTTTACTGAGTCTTTTTGGGGTTTCTGGTCACCTGAAAGGTGCATACCATCTTTCCCTTCCCTATAATTATGTCTTGTCTTTTTAGTTTTGAAAAGTCTCAGAGGTGTACAGACCTTGTTTTGGGTCATCTCGTGTACATATGTAGGTTGTTGATGCAACAAACCATGCCTCTATTTCTTGAAAGTATTTTTCAATAAAGAGAGAGTTTTTCTCTTTCCTAATAGAACTTTAGACTTCTTAGGACTTTCTTGAATTAGTCAGAGTCTATGTCGGTGGCCATAGCTTGGGTTAAAGTTTCAATTCACTTGTTCATTAGTATTCTTTTTTTTTCCCTATAAGGTTTAGAGTGAGTTGTCAAGTTTTAGATCCGCCTTTTGGTTTTTTGGTTGAATCCCTGCAATCTGCAGTGGGCTTAGGGTCTTTATCAACTTTGTTTTTAGTTTTGTCTTTGTCAATGTTTATAACTTTGAAAAAAAAAATACTTCAGTTTTTTCATGTTAAGGTAGGTCGAAAAGTAAAAAACAATATTGCATTTAGTTTGGAAAAGTAGTCAAGGTTGTTATTTGCAAAGGGAAAATGATTCTTCATTTCAAAGTTCTTTTTGATTTCCTAAAACTAAAATATAAGTAGTTTGTAGTCGAACGAAAGCAATTTTTAGTATTTCTTCATTTACAAGATCTTGAAATATCATTTAGAAAAGTTTTATTTATGAAGAGTTGTTTACAAGAATTGATTTAATTTTGAAGTATCTTTTTCTTTCAAATGATTTAAGGTTCTCTTCCTTATTCATATCTTCATAACACCATCAATTTCACTACCACACCCTTTGCATAAATCAAGCCTTAAAATTAATGCGTAATCTAAAATATATTAGACTTTTTGTTTGTAGGGTTCACCAACTAATTTAGGGTTTTAGGGCCTTGAATTAGGTGTGAAGATGAAACTCTTCAAGGCAACTTTAAAACAAACATTAGAGTCTGAGATAGGGAATGTTTTAAGTCTAGTGTTGTAAGACTTAATCGGTATCCCCCTCTAACATAGGGGATAAACATGAGGTCGTGTGAGGAAAGGCAGAGGGGATAACCCCTCCAAAGATGGACTAAACATAGTGGGGATTGTGTATTGAGGGTATTTCTCGGGAACAATACTGATCACATTTTACTACAAAGCTTCATGGACCTTGAAAACATTTGAGATCCACAGTTGTCTTATGGGCCAATTGCTTTCGATACCCCCGAAGGCCTTCGAACTTGTTATCTTTCTCATTACGATCTTCCCGACTATCGACTGTACACTCCTAGTAACTGACTACAAGTTGGAAACCTAGGTTCCCATATTTTATGGACTTATACAGGTGACTACAGGGATATACCACACTACCTAGGGAGGATGTCGGATAGCGCTTCATAGAGTATACCCAGAGGGTGCTTCTTTGTTTGCGTTGCACTTGCACCGATTAGTTTCTCTAGTGTCGATTGGTGTAACCATCCTTATCACTAGTTATTCAACTGCTTCATTTATCTTTAGGAAACATTTTAGTGTGTGCTTTGTGTTCTATTCTAGTGAAGCCTTACTGTGTTATTTGATCATTTCACAAAGTGGAAGATCAATAGCTCCATCATTCGCAAATGATTCAAGGCTAGTCGTCAATTACTTTGGAGCCACCTCTGCAACCATTGAATCGAAGACTTGTTCAAGAAGGGTCATTCGAAGTGATCGGGCCACCAAAAACTGTTCCTAATCCAACTCTGGGAGGAGACTTTCTGGCTCTAGAGGAATCCACTATCTCTAACCTTGAAACTGAGGTTTTCATGCCAGCTAATCCTCTGATTACCGAATTGTCAGTGTCGATCTTCATTCAGATTGTCCCTCTCAAGGTGACATCTTCTGAGTGCCAACTAGTTCTATGAGTGACAATGGAAGAAAATATTTTTACTTCATTTGGGTGTCTGCATACTCCTCTTACAACTATTACTGCAAGGGGCATCCTACATCTTCTCCCACCTTCATCAGTCAAGACCACGATTGTCTCTACTCCCTCAACTTGAGGCAAAAATCCGATACCTTTAACGACTTTGACCATTGTAACCTTTAATTATAATGAGACAGGTGCACCCTTCTCATATGGGATGCTTGACTTTGATACAAACACAATTCTTACTTATTCTACCTTGCAGGCCATGGGTCTAGCGGTGGGGAGCTCAAACACTCCCTTGCAAGGGTCAATCACGAGCACTACTGTCCCTTTTAATGCTATCCTTTATGGTGGGGGTCATATAACTCCTCTGTCCACTTCGCTCAGTGGTGATTTTTAGTATCCGATCGAGTTGAATGCTAATTATAGCTTGTTTGGTGGACGTAGTTTGGGACCTTCGTCTTATACAATGCCAATGGGATCTATGTCGTTCTCTTTCTTTAATGTTTTTGGGAGAAACACTTTTTCTTCAGTCTCTTTATCGACTGGGGGAAACCTCATCTTTGGTCAACAGAACTTGATCCAAGGTACTATTCCTACACAGGGAGCGATGACTAGAGTTTACTTCACATAGGGTTTTTGGAATCCTTGTCAGGGTTTGGTTCCCTCGCAAGGGATGTTTTTCGGGGGAATCCCCTTCCATACTCAATGGAACCCTGGGAAAGGATTTGTACCCATGATCATCGGATTGGCTGGGGGAATCCCCTTCCAAGGCCTTTGGAACACAATGGAGGGAGAAATCCCTATAGAGGACATGTCGTCCAATTTCAAGAGACAGCCGATGAACCTCAACAAACATAGTTTTCCTTTATTGGTCAAGGCCATAGTTTCTACAAAAACATTGGCCAGCAGACCAAATTTTACTGGAAACCTAGTTCCATTAAAAATCTAGGGCCCTCTTTTTCGTGTAAACAATTCACAACTGAAACTACCATTTCTAGCAACTCTACATCTGCCATACTTTTCGATATTACTGAATGACCTGATTTGTGATGATTTTCATTGACCCCCCGATGCCGACTGTAATGTACCTCAATTTTGGCATAAAAAAAATAAATCTATGGGACATTAACCTCCAATTTCGTCTAAAAGATTCGTAAAAAGTAAGGGATAGGTAAAGTTCACTCTGATCATATATTTATATTTTGTTGGTCATGTGAGAACAATCCTACACCAAACTAACTTACAAGCTTTATATAAGGGGCTCTCCAAAAGTTCTAGCACCTTTCTGCAACAAATATGATTTCTCCTTTTACATATAGATATTAAACTCATAATCTTATATCCATCTATATAGAAATGTACAAATAGGATTGGAGTCCTAGTTTTTTTTTTTTTTTAATATCTGACCCTTCATGCTTGCACACAGGTCTATATAATTGACCTTGTAATAATGGAACACATACCAAAATGAATGTAGCATCAGATGTTCTACCCTTAGTATAAAATACATAACATATCATACCATTTGACCATGTCCAAGTCATTTAAATGGATTTCAATGTGAATTCCTTCGTAATTACAGTTCTTCTAGTCACTATGCTAAAATGGGTTTAGGTAAGGAAAAATATCATGTGAAAGTCTTGTTCAACTAAGTCTTAACTCAACTTTATCTTATCAAAGCAAAATGAGGATGGTAGTTTAACTGGGACGAAGCAGTTTGTACCAAACTAGTCCTGACTAGTCATCTCCCGACATGACTGTCATTAATTTCGCAATACTGTTATTAAGGTAGGAGGCATACTTGTCATAGGGAGTTAATATTCTGCACCCATGATTAATGGGGAGGTTCTATAATGCACATTATGATGGCCCTTTCACTTGACCCCTCCTCTAATCCTGTCGTTCCAGCTCTTCCCTAGCACATGGCTCCACCAGTCCTGTACCTTCAACATTTACTCTGTGCAGTGTGAAGTTTTCCCCTTAGGGTTAGGCAAGTTTATTCCCTGTCGTTGAGAACTCTAAAAGGCTTTGTGTATTGCTTCCCTATTAAGCAAATTTTTTCCTGGTCCGAAAGACTTTGTATGTTTCTTTCTCAGCGTGGGAGGCTATCACCTTGGAGATCATTGCTCGTCGGAACAACCAGCGTTAACCGCCTTCCTGGTAATTTTTCGAGGCTCTTGTGTTTAAGTAGGAGAGTGGAGTCCGCTGCAGTGAAATTATTTCTTCACTCTGTAACTCTTGTTAATCGATATTACTAGGAAATTCTTCGGGGTTATTCCTACTTCTATTAAAAGTTGAGAAGTTCTTTGGTTCCCATTTTAATACTTCCGAGGTCTCAGCGCTCCATCTCCTCACTCCACTTTCAGATGATTTTACCAGTTTAGTCTCCTAGGAAGAAGATAAATTATGGTTTCCTTATGTATTAATACTGATGATCTTGCTTTCTCTTATCCTGTGGTTGTGTGTCGAGGTCCAGTATTGAAAGCATAAGAAGTTTTGTTAGATTTGACTGTAACTCTATGTCCAACTCCCTATATCGCTTCTTGTTCTTTCTCTTCACGAAGGGGTGATTCCACCTATCAATTCTCTTACTCCAACTCTTAACTGGTCCTTATATCGGGAAGTTTCTTTAAGGTTAAGGCATTCTTGTTCGGGTATAAAATAATGAAATTTGCTTATAGTGCTCTCGTATAATCCATAGGAACTTCCTTACAGTATATGACACTTTTAGTTGATAGTTCTGTGTTTAGAAATACTATTTACTTTCGTCGAATAATATTTCAATCGTAATTTTCTTATGTTAAGAATACTACAAGTGCAATACGACCTCTCAGGTCTGGTCATGAAATCTCTGTATTGATTGTTGTACTGTCATTACTTTATGCATTTCAAATTCTAGAAGGTTTAAATTCGATAGTTAGGTATAGTACCAGTTCAGTGTGTAGGATTTATAGTGGAAATTCATACATCATGACTTATTCTGTCTATAAGTTAAAGCAAGACTAGCTCTGTTGATCCAAAATCAGATCGAGGAGCCTGATAGGGCTAAAAAATGCTTAAAAGTGAAAGTTCTCATAATCAGACAAAACCAATTCCATTGCGACTGGCTCATCGTGTTGATTCCAGCCATATATTCACTTTCTCAAATGGGCACCATATGCGATAGTTATCACACTCTGACCATTTTCCCAAACAACTAAAAATTCAATAGTCAAAAGGTGATGTGGCACTCTCTGGAGGTGACACGTGGCAATGGCAGTGTGACAAGTGGCAGAAGTTGATTGCATAGATGTGGATGGTAGATCCAATCAAAATCCAACACATGGAAAAATCTGATCAAATGTTGAGGTGCCACATTGCCTAGGCATGGGCAGCCACGTGGCACCAGGTCAGGGTCGAATGGATAGGTCCAAAATATATTTGGGGGTCCATGGGTTTTGAAACCATGACCACCCACCAATACCAAGCGCCTTAGAGGAGAGCCATTACCAATGCACCACCATGTTTCTTTTTTAATGAACCACATTTAATTTATTTAAAGTGTAAGTGTTTGTATTGGAGGGCGAAAAGGGGTTGGGGCTAAGCCCCAACCCGCATTTTTATATAGTCATATAACCAAAGAGAGGGAGCGCATGAAATTCAATGGGGATAAGTCCAATAATTAAATAGAAAGTGGTTTTTTAACCATATATTAATGATTTTTTTGGATTTCTGACTGATATTTAGCCCAAAAAATGGATTTTTTTGGGGATTCTGGGCCATTTGAAGGGGAATTTGAACCCAGATTTTGGGAGGGAGTTGGAGAATGATAACCAAATCTAGATCTATATAAAATAGTCCTATTTGAGGCCATGGAGGATAGTCAAAGAAGAGTTATGCTGAAGGGAAGCCAAGCCAAAGCCATTTTTATGTAGGGAAGCTGTTGAGGAGCACATGCTTGTGGGCCATTTCTGGGAGCTCCGATCATCCGTTTTGCGTGTTGTTTCTTCTGCTAGGTTCTAGAGATCTGGAAGAACATGAAAATATTATTCTTGTAGCCTAATGGCACTACTGTGATGTACTTTTTCAGCTTTTGAATAGAAATAAGGAAGACTCCCCCACTAAGACAAAGGCCCAGAGACGTAGGCAATTTTGTGCCGAACTTCGTTATCACTTCTCTTGTTATGGTTTGTTTTTATTATTTCTTTAGTTCATATATGTATACCTTTGTATGGCTTCTATGTTCCTTCATTAAATTCATCCTCTTTCATTCAGCTTCATAAATGGTTAATTAAAACATGCAATTAAAAACTCAACCACAGTCATTAAAAGATTTTTTCTGGATCAAGTGGTATCAGAGCTAGTTGACGTTTGGATTTGAGTTTTTCATGTTAAATAGGGAAAAGATGCAGCATGGTGAAGGTGATATTGTTGCATAGAATCCATTAATTGGATTGATAAAGAGAGCTTCTCACAGTGAGAAGATGGCATCGGAAGAAGGGCTTTCTCAGGATGAGAATGAGTTTCGAAAAACTTTCCTTGCTATGTTGGAGATGGTGAAAGTTTTGTATGAGGATTACTTGGAATGGAAAAGACCAAATCTAGGTGAATCTTCAAAGGGAAAAAGTTAAGAGGAAGAGGATCCTCCTCAGATTCCTCCTTGACATCCATCATCACCTCCTTCTCCTTCTTCTTCAAGTTCAAGTTCTAATTCTAATGTAAAGAAACATTTTCATAAACATAATAAGGAAATGTCATTATTAAAACTTGATGTTAAATTTGAGTTACCCATATATGATGGTGAAGTAAATGCAGAGAAACTTGACAATTGGATCAGAAATATGGAAGTTTACTGTAGTGTGCAATAGATCAAGGATGAGGCCACACAAATCAAGTTGGCATCTTTGAGACTTGCAGGTACAACTCTCACTTGGTGGCAAAGCAAGTTGAAAAATGGAACACAACAAGTGGGTAATGTATTTCCATCATGGAAAAGCTTCATTTCTGCACTTAGGAAACAATTCTATACTTTGGGTTATAAAGAAAAAGCATTAATTGAATGGCAAACTTTAAAAATAAGAAAATGACAAATAGTGCAAGAGTATATAGATAGTTTTCGTAAAATGGCATTGATGTTAGATATCCCATTACATACATAGGAAACCCTTATGAAGTATATAGGAGGTTTACCTGCACATATTAGAAACACTGTATTCATGTTTGGACCCACTAACCTTGATCGGGTTTCTGTTCAAGCAACATATATCGAAGCAAGGAAAGAAGGTGTGTTAGGGAAATCAACATCTTCAAGGAAAGAGGACAAGAGGAAGTGGACAGGAAAAAAGGAAAATGCAGTGATGAGGAAGGAAGGGAAGCCCTCTTGCAAGAATTGCAAGAAAGAGGGACATGATGAGGACAGATTTTGGCAATTGCATCCCAAGAAGAGGCCAAAGCAGTTCAAGGAAAAGAAGGGAATTCAAACAGTGGAAGCGACAACAAGACCCATAGACTTGGGATCAGATTCAGGTGATGAATCAAAGATCTCATTGGTTGGTATGACAGGTAAAATTGGTGAAGGCATTGATTGTAGAAATAACTTGTTTCATATAAGGACCATCATGAGACACACTAAGATAGACACATTAATTGACAGTGGATCTAAAGCTAATCTAATCTCTGAAGAATTGGTTAAGCAATTGGGGTTAAAAACACAAACTCATCATAATCCTTACACACTTAAATGGATAAGCAATCATCATCAAATGCACATAACAAAGCAGTGCATAATCAAATTTGCAATTTCATTTAAGCATGTGGATGAGGTAACATGTGATGTAGTGTCGTTAAGTGAATGTGGAATGGTCTTAGGTTGTCCATACTTATATGATCGTAAGGAAATCTTCTACAGGACAAAGAATCAATATCAATTAACTAAAGTAGGTCAAGATTATGTGGTTCATGCTCATCATGTAAAGGAAAATAAAACACTTCAGACAATGGAACAATTAAAGAAGGAAGTGCAAGCAAGCAACAAACCAATAATTGTTTCAAATGAAGTAATCAATCTTAAGAAAGAACATGAAATGATTTTTGAATGGAAAATCAATCATAAGTGCCTTCAAGATAAGCTCATGTCATGCAAATATTACAAGTATATCAACTCATTTGCAGTTGTATTTTTGATGCTATCATTAGTAATGTTGTCTACATGGATGATAGTGGCTTCAGTAAGATGTAACAAGGTTCAAATGGCTAACAATATGCTGTCAGTTGTCATGATTGTGTTACAGTTGATCTTGATGAGACAGGTGCACATGACAGAGTTCAGAAACAGAGGACAAGTCGGGTGGCCCTATCCTAAGCTTGTTGATTGGTCAATAACCTTTTGGGGAACAATAGTTCCTTTTAGTGGGGAGGTGTGACCCAAAATTAGATCCAGGAACCTGACAGGGCTAAACAAGGATAAAACATGAAAGTATTCAGAATCGAACGAAACCAATTCCATTGCGACCGACTCATCACACTGATTCCATCCATATATTTACTTTCTCAAATGGATGTCGTATGCGAGATTTATCGCACTCTGACTATTTTCCCAAACAGATAAAAAGTCAACAGTCAAAAGGTGACATGGCACACTCTGGAGGTGACACATGGCAATGACAGTGTGACAAGTGGAAATAGTTGACTAGGCAGAGGTGGATGGAAGATCCAATCAAAATATGACACATGGAAAAATATGATCAAATGTTGAGGTGCCATGAGGCTAGGCATGGGCAGCCACGTGGCACCAAGTCAGGGTCGAATGGGAAGCTCCAAAAAATATTTGGGGGTCCATGGGTTTTGAACCCATGACCACCCACCAAGACCAAGTGCCTTAGAGGAGAGCCATTACCAATGCACCACCATGTTTCTTGTTTAATGAACCACATTTAATTTATTTAATGTGTAAGTGTTTGTATTGGAAGGAAAAAAGGGGTTGGGGCTAAGCCCTAGCCCACATTTTTATACAGTCATATGACCACAGAGAGGGAGAGAACACCATTCAATGGGGATAAGCCCAATAATTAAACAAAAAGTAGTTTTTTAACCATATATTAATTTTTTTGGGGGATTTCTGACTGATATTTAGCCCAAAAAATGGATTGTTTTGGGGATTTTGGGCCATTTGAAGGGGGATTTGTGCCCAGATTTTGGGAGGAAGTTGGGGAATGATAACCAACTCCAGATCTATATAAACCAGGACTATTTGAGGCCATGGAGGATAGTCAGATCAGAGTTATGTTGAAGGGAAGGCAAGCCAAAGCCATTTTTATGTAGCGAATTTGTTGAGGAGCAGACACTTGCGGGCCATTTCTGGGAGCTCTGATCATCTATTTTGCATGCCATTTATTCTGTTGGGTTCTAGAGATCTAGAATAACTTGAAAACATTAGTCTTGTAGCCTAATGGAACTACTTTGATGTACTTTTTGAGCTTTTGAACAGAAATAAAGAAGCCTCCCCCACTGAGACAAAGGCCCAGAGACGTAGGCAATTTTGTGTCGAACTTCATTATCACTTCTCTTGTTATGGTTTGATGTTCTTATTGCTTCAGTTCAGATCTGTATACTTTTTTATGGCTGTTATGTTCCTTCATTAAATTCATCCTCTTTCATTCAACTTCATAATTGGTTAATTAACACATGCAATTAAAAACTCAACCACAGTCATTAAAATATCTTTTTCAGATCACCTGTAGACTATTTCAATTTATTTAGATTCGTTCACTGTTGTAGAAAGAAATTTTTCCACTGGTTATTTTTGTTCTTTTTAAGATTGGCTATAATTCACTAATGATGGGCCCTGTTTTATGTGAGGGTACCCATCAGGGAGTTATTGCACCACTCTCCCTTAGCCCAGACATCCATCCAGTCTGCAAGCGATGGGGATGAATATGACCCTGCCTGCCAAAAGATAAGTGTCTCTTTGGATTATTCTATTTATTTAACAAAACATCAATCCTTTTAATGTTTCATTATCTTTCATTCATGTACATATTGTTAATATTTATAGGGTATACTTTCGTAGGGCTTCAGTCTATGCAAGTTATGGATAATCGCCCATGTTCTTGGCATAAAAGGTATTCGGGTTCCAAGCCCATCTCCTCTCAGTTTTAACTCTATAAGTGCTAGGAAAATGGTGCTCGTGTCTCCATCCAATTTTCCATTTTTCAATTAGTTATGTTATGCCCGCAGTATTGTTAGGATGAAGTGTAACCTCTCTTGCATAAAGGTCTATGTTCAATTTGAGTTTGGTTAGACTACGTAATAATTCTCTTGATATTGATCTACAGTCCTTGTCAAATATACTTGGATGATATGGTAAATCAAAGTGAGTTCGTTTCTTGATTATTGAGCACCAATTATTGTTAAAAAGAAATATTACATCCAAGGAATTTCGACTTATGTGTCCTCAACTTGATTGTTTCGGCACTAATGTATTTATCAAAAATTAGCTATGGTAATAGAGTTATTGGTACTCTTTAATTTTTTTGTATTCGATTTATAGTGATAAGAAGTGAGTTGTTGTCGTGCCTAAGGCTAGGAAAATCCAAATCGTATCATACCTACGAATGCATTAAAATTCCAGCTTCTCTATTTTGAAATAAATTTATTGGTCTCCTACATCCAGCATTTCATTTATATAGTTGTATTTACATATCGTCCAGAATAGTCTTTCATTTACATAATATAGGAACATATATAATATTTATACATTCTGTTGTAGGTATGCAAATTTTGTTTTCTTCTGTAATGTCTACATAGATCGCCAACAATAATTAGACCTATATCTTTTATATGAATATAATTATACCATGAAATAGATGGTGTTTCTCACTAGTTTTAATTCAATTCTATGCAGAAAATGAAGGTCTTGAAAAAGCAATTATGAACCTAAGATTTACTTGCAAAAATATAAACTTAGTTCCAAAGGCATTTATACATAGGCAGTCTTGAAAAAGGAAATTTGATGCTTTGGTAATTTATCCTACACTTACTTTCGTATAGTAAAAATCTAGTTTAAAGAAATGATTGTTTTCCAGAATCCAACCATGCATAATCTTTTCAATCTATCATAATCTTTAAAAGGTAAGATCTAGAATTCATTTAGAGTTTAATCCAACCATAAGAGTCACTCAGAATTAGATTTGTAGGGAATTATGTTAGTATCTATGCTTCATACCCTTGAACAGATTTCACCCAGGTTATTATATCAAGTAAAAATTAATATATGCACTACATCAGCGATTTAATAATTCAACAGAGATGGAAAATATTCCAATTCAGAATTGACAAATGTATTACATCAAATATATAAGTATTCAAAGAGAGAAGGAGTGATTTAACATATCTGAGCTTCTTGTGGAAAGACAAAGGGAACAACCATGTTCCTCCCAACCATAGAATAGGGCAGCCAAATCACTTGTCCCGTTCACCCCCTAGCCTGACCATGAATCCATGAGGGTTAACTTGGAACTCCTCCTCATCATCGTCGTTCAATTTCAGAAAACTTCTTCTTCTTGCCTCACACTCAATAGGGAGTGTTCATAAAAGCAAGAGGTAATTCCTTTGCTATCATACTTGGCAATGTCCTGCCTCCTCTCATTTGCTATATATCCAAAAATCATTTTTGCCTAAGTCTTTTCCCTCCCTTGGGAATTTTCGCAGCTTTCCAAATCCTTGATTTTCAAGGGCTGCCAATGGCCAAATCCTTGACTGGCCACTTCTAAAAATCAACCCAGAGGTAGTTCCAACATGTTCCCCTCTCATGGAATCATGGTCAGCTGAATTTAACATGGTTGTTCCATTTGTCCTCCTACAATAAATAAAACAATATTCTATTTACATACAAGTGTCATAGTAAAATAGTTAGTTGGGTCAGATTAGGTCTCTTCCCAACAATCATAATCATTAATTACAATTTATCAAATTCGGAATTAAGAATTCCCATAATTGGAAAAAAAATTCCAAATTCAAAGTTACTAAAAATATAATAGTTTTTCTAACAAATTTTGACTTTTGAAAATACTTTATTTTTTGGGGGGGGTGTCACATCCTTTCTTCCTTCAATAAAACATTGTCCTCAATGTTCGTTCATTTCTTGGAATAGGATTGGATGAGATTTCTGCAAATCTCCCTCCAATTCCCAAGTGGCCTCTTAAGGACTAAAGTGCTTCCATTGCACCTTTACCTGAGCGACGACTATGTTCCGAAGTGCTATTTCTCTCTGGTCCAGAATACGCAGGGTTTCCGCCTGGAACTCGCCTTCTATTTCCACTTGCACTAAGTTCCAGTCAATCATATGAGTAGGGTCATGATCATATTTTTTCAATAAAGAAACATGAAATACATAATGATTTTTTTAGATTAGCTGGAAGTGCAAGTTGGTATGCCACGGGTCCAATTCAAGCTAGTATCTCGAAGGGCCCACAAAACTTGGGTGTCAGTTTGGAACAATTTTCGATTTTTAATGAACTTTTTCAGGCTTTAACTTTTAAGTATACATGATCCCACACTTGAAATTCCAGGTGTCTTCTTTTATGGTCTGCATAACTCTTCTCCTTGTCATTTGCCTCTTTTAAGTTTCGTTGTACCTTTGTTACCATATTCTCCATTTCTTGGAGCATCTTTGGTCCAACCATAAGTCTTTCATTCAGGTTGTTCCTGCTAATTGGAGTCATACACTTCCTACCATATAGTACTTCTAAGGGGCTTAGCTTAGCCAAAGTTTGGTACCCATTGTTATATGCAAATTCTATGAGGTGTAGATAGTCTTCCCATTTGCTCGATTTTGTTCTTACGTACATGCAGAGCATATCTTCTACGATTTGGTTTGTCATTTCGGTTTGTCCATACGTTTGTGGATGATAGATCATACTAAAATTAAGTTTGGTATTTAGCCGTGCAAACAATTCCTTCCAAAAAGAAAACGTGAATTTTACGTCTCTATCTGAAATTACTATTTTAGGAGTACCATGCAGTCTAAAAATTTCTTTCATAAATATTTCAGCAGTGTTTATAGCTTTAAAAGTAGACTTTATTGGAATAAAGTGTGCAAAATTACTGAGTTTATTGATTACAACCATGAAAGAGTCATTATGTTTCTGAGTTTTGGGAAAACCTGTAATAAAGTCCAGCGATATGGTCTCCCATTTCCATTCTGGTACTGGTAATGGTTATAATAGGCTGGTTGGATGTTGGTGTTCGACTTTTACCTATTGACAGTATTGGCACCTAGCCAAGTATTATGTTATTTCTCCCTTCATATTAGGTCAATAGATAAATTTCCTGAGTGTTTTTATCATTTTCTGGTATCCTGGATGACCAAAATACGGTTTCTTATGCACTTCGTCAAGAATTGTTATCTTTAACTCTACTAAATCGGGTATGTAAAGTCTGTTTTTAAAACGTAGTAACCCATATTTATGAATACTCAGGTCTCGTTCATGTGAGTTTGTTGTAGTGTCATGTAATTCTTCCACAAACTTAGTGTAATTTTCGTCATTAATACCTGTCCTCCTTATTCTCTATTCCAGATTGCTTTCTTCCCTGCTGACGTTTATCTCTAATATCCCATGGACTCTTCTGCTTAAAGCATCTGCTACCTTATTTTCCTTACCTTTGATATGTCTTACCTCAAAGTCAAATTTGCTCACAAAGGATAGCCACCTTTCTTGCCTTGGGTTAAGATCTAATAGGCTGAACAAGTATTTCACCACGCTGTTATCTATCAATAATAGAAAAATTTTGCCCATTATGTAGTGTCGCCACATTTTTAAGGTGTGTATTACTACTGTCAATTCTAAATAATGAGTGACATAGTTTTGCTCATGTTCCTTTAACTTCCGGGACTCATAGAAAATAATGTGTCCTTCTTGAGTTAGGACACCACCTAGTCCTTCTTTACTCATGTCAACACAGACTGTGAAGTCTTTATCTGAGTCTACTACCTTTAGAATGGGTGCGTTCGTTAATAATTCCTTCAACTTATTAAAACTATCTTGGCACTTTTGTGACTAGTTAAACTTGATCCCTTTCTTTTGTAATGATGTGATGGGGTAGGCTATTTTGGAAAACCCCTCTATAAATCTACGATAATATCCGATGATTCCCATGAATGACCGGATGTTCGCTACATCCTTTGGTACCAGCCATTCCATAATGGCTCTTACTTTCTCAGGGTCAATTGCAATGTCTTCTATAGAAATGACATGTCATAGGTATTGTATATTCTTCTGATAAAAATCACACTTATCGAATTTAGCATACAGTTGGTGTTTCCTCAAATTTTGTAGGACGATTCTTAAGTGTTATTCTTGTTCTTCTTTTGTTTTTGAATATACCAGTATATCGTCAATAAACACCAGCACGAATTTGTCCAGGTATTGACTAAAAGTACTATTCATTAAGCACATGAATGTGGTTGGCGCGTTAGTGAGTCTGAAAGGTATGACCACAAATTCGTAATGTCCATATCTTATTCAAAAAGTTCTCTTGCTTATGTCCTCATCTTTTATCCTAACTTGATGATATCCAGATCGTAAATCCAACTTCAAAAAGATCTTTTCCCCACCTACTTGATCAAATAGATTATTTATCCTAGGTAAAGGGTACCTGTTTTTAATAGTCACTTTGTTCAATTGTTTATAATCGATACATAGTCTTAGAGTATCGTCTTTCTTCTTCACAAAGAGGACAGGTTCTCCCCAAGGTGAAACACTTGGTCTGAGATACTCTTTGTCCAATAACTCCTGCAGTTGGATTTTCAATTTCGTCAATTCTGGTATACTCATTCGGTAAGGTGCTTTCGATATAGAGGCTAAACCAGGTAGTAGGTCTATGGAGAAGTCTATTTTTCTTCTAGGGGGTAATTTAGGTATTTCATCAACGAATACATCTCTGAAATTGTGTAAAACAACAAAGTCTTCCAAGTTAGGTTTGTCTTTCTTTTCTAACGGGTTTGTTACTTGGATGGAATAAACTTGACATCCCTTTCTCATGCATTTCTTGAACTGCATCACGGAAACTTGTCTAATTGATACAGGTTTTGGTACACCTTGGGCTGTTCTAGTAGTGTCATAATCGTCTTTATAGTTAAGTGTCTTTGTATAACAATCGGGTACTACCTTGTGCTTTTCCAACCAATCCATTCCGATAATCATATCATAAGATCATAGGGGTAGGATGTTCAGATTTTTCCTTATTTTCTGATCATCTAACCTGAACTTAAAATCAAAAATAAATTCAACTACTTTCCTTTTAATTCCGGTAGCTAGTTGTAGCAGCCATGATTTTGCATGCTTCAGTTTCTTAAGTTTATTTGACTCTACTATAACATGAGTAATATAACTTAACGTAGCTCCAGGGTTAATTAAAACAAAAATTTGAGCATCATTGATTTTATCTTCAATTTCTACCACAAAGGACCGGCGGTCATCTTGTCAACAATCTATGGCTGCATTTATCTGATGAAGGTTTCTACCCACATCACCCACCATCGAGGCTTCCTAAAAGTTATGAAAAATAGTTCGGTTTGTTGAAATTAAACATGGATAGTTCCTCCTTAGGTGAGGTTCTCCACATTCCCAGCACTTTAACAGTTCGTGGGGGCTGTCCCCAAACTTCTTCGTTCCTAGATTTACCGGTTTACCGTTGCCTTGCATATTCAGATGGTTGGAGTGAAAATCCTTTCTCGAAAATATTTTTGTTGCATTCCGATAAGGAGATGGTTGGTATCCCTTGTTCTGTTGGTTCCTTTGATCTTGTTTCTTATCCTTCTAGGCTTTGGGAAACTTCGTCCGTTTTTTATACTGGTCGTAGCACATTTGTTCTTTCCTGAATACTTCACTCAAGGATTTGGGGTTGTCAAACTCAATTCTGTCCATGTAGGACTGTGGTAAATAGCTTAAGAATCGCTCGATTTTCACCTTATCCTCCCAAATGTAAGGTACGAACATTAGTAATTCCAGGAATTTATTTATAAGGTATTCCATTGTCATCTGTCCAAGTCTTAACTCTTAAAATTCCTTCATTTTCCTTTCATAGTAGCTTTCATATAGGTACTATTTTTTGAAATATTTCTTGAAGTCAAACCATTCCATCTATTTTTCTTTTAAGCCCTTTGCCAATTTCATATCTTGCCACTAGATGTTGGCCTTTCCTTTCAGGTTGTAAATGACCATTCTGACTTTCATGTTTCTAGAATAGTTGTATATTTGGAAATATTTTTTGATATCTAATAACCATGCCTCAACTTCCTCACCTGTTCTGGATTCCCCGTCAAATGTAACAGGCTTAATCTTATTGAATTCCCCTTCAAGATGATCTACTTATTTCCTTTTTCTGTCTGGTTTTTCTTTATCTTGAGCTAAAGGGGTACCCTCAGATGAGTTGTCCTCTTTTTCTACTTCAGGACCGAAGTCCTTGGAGGCCCTATTACTAACCTCTTCTTCATGATTATCTTCCTTTCGGATTTTCTTGGTTACTATGTTGCGCAACAAGACTTCATTTATCTCCCGTTGTTCCTATTGTGCTTTCTTTAGTTTCTCATTGTCTTCTTTGAAAACCTGGAGTTCAACAATAAGATTCCTCATTGTTTCCAGTACTTCCGTAGGTGAGCTTCTATCACTATTTTGTCTTGGATCTCCCGGAGGTCCTTTCTTTGGATCCCCTTCCATTTTGACTTTTGCATCATCCTGAGTTGCCATAATTCACACAAAATAAAAAGGGTTTTTTGTTTGTAACAAAAAGGTTTATTACTTTTTCTTAAATCGAATATATATAAAGAAATTACAGTGGCCCTATTCAGGTCCAGTGTTGTAACCTTTTCTCTGATACCATATGTAATGTACCTCAATTTTGGCATAAAAATAAAAAAATTCTATGGGACATTAACCTCCAATTTCATCTAAAAGATTCGTAAAAAGTAAGGGATAGGTAAAGTTCACTCTGATCATATATTTATATTATGTTGGTCATGTGAGAACAATCCTACACCAAACTAACTTACAAATTTTATATAAGGGGCTCTCCAAAAGTTGTAGCACCTTTCTACAACACATATGATTTCTCCTTTTACATATATATATTAAACTCATAATCTTATATCCATCTATATAGAAATGTACAAATAAGATTGGAGTCCTAGTTTTATTTTTTTTAATATCGGACCCTTCATGCTTGTGCGCAAGTCTATATAATTGACCATGTAATAATGTAACACCTACCAAAATGAATGTAGCGTCAGATGTTCTATCCTTAGTATAAAATACATAACATATCATACCATTTGACAATGTCTGAGTCATTTAAACTGATTTCACTGTGAATTCCTTCGTAATTATAGTTCTTCTAGTCACTATGCTGAAACGGGTTTAGGTAAGGAAAACTCCCACGCAAAAGTCTTGTTCAAGTAAGTCTTAACTGAACTTTATCTTATCAAAACAAAACGACAATGGTAGTTTAACCAGGATGAAGCAGTTTGTACCTAACTAGTCATGACTAGTCGTCTCTCGACATGACTGTCATTAATGTTGACATATTGTTATTAAGGTAAGAGGTGTACTTGTCAGAGGGAGTTAAGGTTCTACACTCATGATTAATGGGGAGGTTCTGTCATGCACATTCCGATGGCCCTTTCACTTGAACCCTCCCCTAATCCTATCGTTCCAACTCTACCCTGGCACATGGCTCCACTAGTCCTATACCTTCAACATTTACTCTGTGCAGTGTGAAGTTTTCCCCTTAGGGTTAGGTGAGTTTATTCCCTGTCATTGCGAACTCCAAAAGGCTATGTGTATTGTTTCCCTGTTAAGAAAATTTTTTCCTAGTTCGAAAGACTTTGTATGTTGCTTTCTCAGCATGGGAGGCTATAACCTTGGAGATCATTGCTCGTCGGAACAACTAGCGTTAATCGCCTTCCTACTAAGTTTTTGAGCCTCTTGTGTTTAGGTAGGAGAGCGGAGACCACTGCAATGAAAGGCTTTCTTCATTATGTAACTCTTGTTAATCGATATTACTAGGAAATTCTTCGGGGTTATTCCTGCTTCTATTAAAAGTTGAGAAGTTCTTTGGTTCCTATTTTAATACTTCCAAGGTCTCGCTGCTCCATATCCTCACTCCACTTGCAGATGATTTTATAAGTTTAGTCTCATGGGAAGAAGGAAACTTAGGGTTTCCTTATGTCTTAATACCGATGTTCTTGCTTTCTCTTACGCTGTGGTTGTGCGTCGAGGTCCAGTATTGAAAGCATAATAAGTTTTGTTAGGTTTGATTGTAAATCTGTGTGCAAATCCCTATATCACTTCTTGTTATTTCTCTTCACGAAGGGGTGAGTCCACCATCAGTGCTCTTACTCTAAATCTTAACTAGTCCTTACACTAGGAAGTTTCTTTAAGGATAAGGCATTCTTGTTTGGGTATAAAATAACGAAATCTACTTAAAGTGCTCTCGTGTAATCCATAGGAACTTCCTTACAATATATGACACTTTGAGTTCATAGTTCTGTGTTTAAAAAGACTATTTACTTTCACCAAATTGTATTCAAATTGTAATTTTATTATGTTAAGAATATTACAAGTGCAATGCGACCTCTCGTGTCTGGTTATGAAATCTCTGTATTAACTGTTGTACTGTCATTACTTTCTGCATTTAAAATTCTGGAAGGCTTAAATTCGATAGTTAGGTATGGTATCAGTTTAGTGTGTAGGATTTATAGTGGCAATTTGTACATCATGACTTATGACGTCTATAAGTTAAAGCAAGTCTATCCCTATAGACTATTTCAATTATTTAGATTCGTTGACTGTTGTAAAAATAAATTTTACCACTCGTTAGTTTTGTTCTTTTTAAGATTGCCTATAATTCACTAATGATGGGCATTGTTTTATGCGAGGGTACCCATCAGGGAGTTACTACACCACTCTCCCTTAGCCCGAACATCCATCTAGTCAGCAAGTCGTGGGGACGAATATGGCCCTTCCTACCAAAAGATAAGTGTATCTCTGGAATATTCTATTTGTTTAACAAAACATCAATCCTTTTGATGTTTCGTTATCTTTCATTCATGTACATATTGTTATTAATTATAGGGTATAC
Organism: Picea glauca; assembly: GCA_000966675.3. NCBI lineage: Eukaryota > Viridiplantae > Streptophyta > Pinopsida > Pinales > Pinaceae > Picea > Picea glauca. The sequence continues at coordinate 64,581 of JZKD02S0363683.1, read as the reverse complement.
TTTTGTAGGGCTTCAGTCTATGCAAGTTGCGGATAACCACCCCTGTTCTTGGCACAAAAGGTATTCGGGTTCCAAGCCCATCTCCTCTCAGTTTTAACTCTACAAGTGCTAGGAAAATGGTGGTCGTGGCTCCATACGATTTTTCGTTTTTCAATTAGTTCTGTTCCACCCTTAGTATTGTTAGGATGAAGTGAAACCCCTATTGCATAAAGGTCTGTGTTCGAGTTGAGTTTGTTCAAACTATGTAATAATTTCCTTGATATTGAGCTACAGTCTCTATCGAATGTACTCAGATGATATGATAAATCATAGTGAGTTTGTCTCTTGCTTATCGAGCACCAATTACTATTAAAAAGAAATATTACATCCAAGGCATTTCGACTTATGTTTCCTCAACTTGACTGTTCCGACACTAATGTATTTACCAAAAATTAGCTATGGTAATAGAGTTATTAGTACTCCTTTATTTTTTTGTATTCGATTTATAGTGATAAGAAATGAGTTGTTTTCATGCCTAAGGCTAGGAAAATCCAAGTCGTATCATACCTACAAATGCATTAAAATTCCAGCTTCTCTATTTCAGAATAAATTTATTGGTCTCCTACATCCACCATTTCATTTATATAGTTGTATTTACATATCTTCCAGAATAGTTTGTCATTTACATAATATAGGAACATATCTAATATTTATACATTCTGTTGTAGGTATGCAACCTCTCTTTTCTTCTGTAACATCTACATAGATCGCCAACAATAATTAGACCTATATCTNTACTCAGATGATATTATAAATCATAGTGAGTTTGTCTCTTGCTTATCGAGCACCAATTACTATTAAAAAGAAATATTACATCCAAGGCATTTCGACTTATGTTTCCTCAACTTGATTGTTCCGACACTAATGTATTTACCAAAAATTAGCTATGGTAATAGAGTTATTAGTACTCCTTTATTTTTTTTGTATTCGATTTATAGTGATAAGAAATGAGTTGTTGTCATGCCTAAGGATAGGAAAATCCAAGTCGTATCATACCTACGAATGCATTAAAATTCCAGCTTCTCTATTTCGGAATAAATTTATTGGTCTCCTACATCCACCATTTCATTTATATAGTTGTATTTACATATCTTCCAGAATAGTCTGTCATTTACATAATATAGGAACATATCTAATATTTATACATTCTGTTGTAGGTATGCAACCTCTCTTTTCTTCTATAACATCTACATATATCGCCAACAATAATTAGACCTATATCTTTTATATGAATATAATTATACCGTGAATTAGATGGTGTTTGGCACTAGTTTTAATTCAATTCTATGTGGAAAATGAAGGTCTTGAACAAGTAATTATGAACCTAAGATTTACTTGTAGAAATATAAACTTAATTCCAAAGGCATTTATACATAGGCAATCTTGAAAAAGGAATTTTGATGCTTTGGTAGTTTATCCTAAAGTTACTTTTGTATAGTAAAAATCTAGTTTAAAGAAATGATTGTTTTCCTGAATCTAACCATGCATAATCTTTTCAATCTGTCATAATCTTTAAAAGGTAAGATCTATAATTAATTCAGAATTTAATCCAACCGTAAGAGTCACTCATAATTATATTTGTAGGGAATTCTGTTAATATCTATGCTTCATACACTTGAATAGATTTCACCCAGGTTATTATATCAACTCAGAATTAATAGATGCACTACATCAGTGATTTAATAGTTCAACAGAGATGGAAAATATTCCAATTCAAAATTAAAAAATGCATTACATGTGATATATAATTATTCAAAAAGAGAAGGAGTAATTTAATATATCTGAACCGTTTGTGGAAAGACAACAGGAAAATCCACATTCCTCCCAACTGTAGAACAGGGAAGCCAAATCACTTGTCATGTTCACCCCCTAGCCTAACCATGAATCCATGAGGGTTAACTTGGAACTCCTCCTCATCAACATCACTCAATTTCATTAAAAATATTATTCTTGCCTCACACTCAGCAAGGAGTTTTCATAACAACAAGAGGTAATTCCTTTCCCATCATACTTGGCAGTTTCCTTCCTCCTCTCATATGCTATATATCCAAAAAACATTTTTTCCTAGGTCTTTTCCCTCCCTTGGGAATTTTCACTAATTTTCAAATCCCTGACTTTGAGGGGATGCCAATGGTCATTTCTTTGATTGGCCACTTCTAAAAATCATCCCAGAGGTAGTTCCAACATGTTCCCCTCTCATGGAGTCATGGTCAGCTAAATTTAACATGGTTGTTTCATTTGTCCTCCTTCAATAAATAAAACAAT
>JZKD02S0363682.1:138252-151971 GCA_000966675.3 Picea glauca | reverse complement strand
CGGGATCTCGGCCCCTTTTTAGGGATTTTTGGTTTTTGGGCTTATGTAATGGATATGGGGATGTCATCCCATGGGTTTACCCATGCTTAGGCCTATTTTGTAATGAATAAATAGAAGTCTAGGCGATGTAAGAAGTAGTGAGTAGTGACTAGTCAGTGTGATCCATTATTGCTAAGTGAAAACGTAGATCTGTGTGATTTGGCTTTGTGCACACTATGTGAGACTTGCAAGGCTAAGTGAAAGCGACTATAAAAGATTGTGTAAGGCTATGTGCCTAGATCTACTTGGGGAAGGAGGATCAAGCGAGGTGCACAGATCTCCTGTCCTCTGTGGAGTTGATTTGGATGCTTTGTGCATGTAAGAAGATTGAAAGAAGCTAATAAAGAAGACGAAGATTTGGTGAACATATCCCCAGGGAGGGGGTGAACCACATATATCCTGTCTTATGAATGCTTTGTGCTTTATGATTGCTCTTTTTTTTATGTGATTCAATGCTTAGTGTGTTGTTAGATGATAGATGAATATGATATGATAGCTTAGTGTTGAATAATGTGAATGAATGCTAGATGTGATCTATGTTTGTATGCTTAATGTTGGAATCCATTGGATTTGTATGAATGCTGCACTGATATGTTGTTAGGGTTTAACTGCCATATGAACTAAGGTTGAATATTAATGAACTATAATTACTAAGTGATATTTTAAGGTGTTACAATCACAGATATGTGTCCCAGCTAAGGTTGTAGACATCTGAGTCCTGTAACCACCCCTGCCTCTACCTCGGGTGAGACTTCATCTGCTTCGCAGGTGTTGTTGAAAGGGCCAGTATTTAGGGTTTTGTTGGTGCATTTTTGTAGCGTTGAACCCTGACTCTGCCCTTGTGCCAACAAATGGTTCTGTTGTTGGGACCTGAAACTATGATTGCTGGGAACTGAGGAAGAAGAATCTTTGTGTGAAGATCTGACCTGAAACTTTGATTGCTAGGAATTGAGGAAGAATAAGCTTGGTGTGAATATCTGACCTGAAACTGTGATTGTTGGGAACTGAGGAAGAAGAAGCTTTGTGCGAAGATCTGACCTGAAACTGTGAAAGATCTATAGGTAGATCTGTTGCCCTGGTGCACAGTACTCTACTTTTATTGTGAAACTCTATGCGAAGAAGAGAAGTTTGGTTTGAAGAAAAGAGGTAAGATATTGAAGCTTTGTGCTCTGAGAAAGGTAATAATAGTGAGAAATTTTGATTGAAAAGGTAGATAAGTGGAATTTTTTTTTTTTCAAAAATATGGATCTAGGTATATTTGATAAATGTTATCCTAGTCTAAAAACTAGGGCACAACTAGAAGAAAGAAGATTTGATATGAGTATATCTAATAAGAATAGTGAAAGATATGTTATTCCTATGCATATAAAGAATGTTTGGACTAACAAATGGATGCAGGATCCTAGAAAGAATTTTTTGTAGGTTAGCTACCATGATCTTAGTGCGCAGTACAGGAAAGGATGGGGATCATTTAAGAGAAAGAGAGGATTAACTCTTTCTTACAGTTGCAGAAGACCAAGACATCTTGCTAAGGAATTCCCTGGTAGAAGACCCAGTTGTCTTTGTTGTAAAGTTGTGGATCATGAAGTTTTGGATTGCCCTAGAATGATTTCTAAGGTTAAAAGAATGAATATGAGACAAGAAAACCCTAAGGTAGGTCAAGAAACTAAGATCATGGCAGAACCCCAAAAAGAATTAGAAACTGTACTATTTCAAATTAAAGAAACCCTGAATGATCACATAAACATCAACTTACCAGAGATATTCAAAGAAAAAGAATGCATAGAAACAAGAATAGGAGACTTTGACATTGACTACATTCTGGATGAGGAAACACAGCTGAATATCATGACAGAAATAACTTAGGAAATTTTATGAAAGCCTGCTATAATTCCTTCATTGGGAGGAATAGGATTATTTAGAGGAAAGTTGATAACCATATGTGGAAGACTTACCTAGATATCTATGAGTGCTCATGGGACCTCGACAAAAGAAGATTTTGAGGTTGTTAAATTTATTGAGAACAACGCCCCATTTTCTATGTTAGTAGGAAAACCTTCGATTGAAAGGGATCAAGCCATGAGAAAAGAAGAGGATGTATTAGAGTAGAAGAAGCAAGAATTAAAATATTTCATGACTAGTAGGATCACACATTTGATTGAAGAAAAGGAGAATAGGTTGAAGTTATTCAGAACCAGAAAATTGGATGTCGAAGTTGAAAGGACACACGAGGACTTGAGACACCTATATGTACAAGAGAGTAGAGCACCTACACCAGACAGAGAAGAAGTATTTCCCTTGAACCCTAGTAAATACCATAAAAAATGTGAAGTTACTATGCCCAGAGAAGATCATAATAAAAATGGAAAGAGGAATATCGAGACAAAGATCACCGAGAAGAAGGCTAGAAATCTCAATAAGAATAAAGCAAAGATAGAAAAGTTATAGAAAGTTCCAGAAGGAACTACGCAGAAGGAAGGATTCTAGAATTTGAACTTCATCGGGATACCAGTACAAAATAGCATGGCACTTCGCCATGGCGAAGAAATATGACCGTTGGAGGCATTATAACCATTAGCCCGATGGCCCAAATGGTTAGAACAACAGTTATGGCCCGAAAGCTCACAATTAGACCGTTGGGACCATGTCGTAACGGACATAACTGCATTAATGAAGGGTTCTAGCCCATTGGAAATATTTGTTACCTAGTTGTCTACTTATTCCATCGAGCATTGCACCGAGAACACTTTTTCCACCTGTGATTATCTGAGCTCACAGATTAGTTGATTTTGCGTAGTGATCATCAAGCTATCACCATCCATATTGTTGCATTGAGTAGTTTCTCTCCAACCTGAGATAGTCAGCCACGAGCGTGTATGTCCAAAGAACTTAGCAGAGTCAAAGAGTCTGTGAAGGAGATACTCATCGACCTCATGACTGAAAAGGTAATGTCTATGGGCATACAAGCTTCATCAGTGAGAGGAGTGAAAGCCTCCCCATCGACTGCTCATGGATCCATACCATCTTGAGTTTCAACTGAGAAAAGAACCAAGCATAGAGATGACTTGGCGAATGTGATGTTATTACCATCCATCCTACCTAAGTACATTCCACCCCTGGCCGGTGTAGTGAGCCATGACAGTGTCTCGAGGGACTTTGACTACACCATCATCACTGCGTATCTCCCGAAGGGGATACATGCAGTCAGACCACAACTAGAGAGGATTCTGACCTTGGAGATTAGTGACTACAACCTGGGAGACCATAGGAGTTATGGCATGATCACACCTCAGAAATATCTGACTAAGATGAAGGAAAATAAGATGAATATTAGCCCTCAGCCGTGGACCATGAACCTCACGCAGTCCACCCTTTTGAATGTAATGAAGATTTCACATTTTGGAAGGCACCAAGAGGTTAACGCCTGCGTTAAGTTCCTGCTGTCATGCTTCCATGGTGGCTATTTTTGGTTGGATGGGCGTATCATTGTCGATCTAGCATTGATCCATAGGATCACCAGACTGAGCATGTAGGGACCAGACCCACAATACTTCTACCCAGGAAAAGTTGCAGACTGCGCCCTGGCACAAACAATTAAAGAAATATACAACAATGTTGAGAAGGGAACACGAGGCTACAAGGTATCCTCCATCTAGAATGGCGTAGTGCACCTAGCATGCCAATTAATTGCAGGAAAGATAGTAAGAAACAATAGACCCATGTAGGTTATAGGGTTTGTCATTGACCTCACTGGGAAATGCACGGAAGGCCTACAGATGAATTGGGTGAAGTACCTAGTTAACTAGCTCAAACTGGATTGTCACAAAGCTCGAGATCTGGACTATGAGTTTCACTTCAGTTGGCTCCTAATCGTCATCGCGTTTACTGCCTGGGAGATGTTGGAAGGTGTGACCTTCCCTGAGATCAAGCCATTCGAGCCGCATGCTGCAAATTTCACGTCGCTTTGGTATTCGAGTGATATGGGAAAGTAGTGGTATTCAAACACATTATTTCATACCTACTACCTGTGGCTTCAGAGGGATATTGAGTCCTTCCCTCGTATGACGTCGAACACCCTAAACAGGTTTAGGCCTCTTATGAAGTTCCGTGCATATAGGCATTTTATTTATATTATTGCGTGCACCGATGAATGCAAAGAAGAACTTCAGTACTACTACAATCCCACTACAGAGGACCTGGAAGAAATCATTAAAGACTGGCCTGTAGAACTCCTTATCTCTATTGACCCCGCAAAGTTTTCTAACCCAGACCTCATTGGAAACCCGGTGGTTACTCGCTAAGAGCATGATGCCCCAAGCAGTAACATGAAGAAAAAGAAGCAAGGTATACAGGAAGTACACAACACATCAGAAGAGACCACATCTGAGTCACCTAGCGGAGGAGGTGATGACAAAGTGAACAAAGAAGAAAAAGAACAACAAGAAGATAAGCAAGGTGAAGTAACACTGCCACAGAACCTCCCTGATGACACTGATCCATCTAAGAAAAGGAAGGTATTCCCCACAAAACCTTCATCATGGAAGAAGTCCAAATCCAATAAACCAAAAATGCAAACTGTACTCACGGTTGACGATTTTGACTTCATTATTTTAGTTGTAGGAGATGCCTCAGAAGAGATTTTGCAAAGAAACGAAGCAAAACAAGAATCCATGTATGATAGAATTGAGGAAAAACTAAGAGGTGTACAACAATCCCTTTATTCGATTCGTGCAGTGTCCACTGTGCCCCCACCCTAAGAAGAACCAGAGTTGGGAGATGAGTCTGCTCAACTCCGTAGATTGGCTGATGTGACTAAAGCCCACCTTCATCGAGCACAAGATGAGAAATACCAGGCCACAACAGCCCTGAAACAAGCATGGGAGGAATTTATAGAGCAACGCAATATTACGCAACATGAGAAGGACGCTCTTCAAGTGAAGCTTGAAGAAGAGAGAGCACAGATCCAGCAGGAGAAAGAAAAGATTATCGCAGAGCAGTTCAGAGTAAAATAAGAAGTCAACAGAGCACTTCACTCTATGACGGGCTTGGAGTAGAAGGAGGAAGAACCAGTAGAACACCAAGTAGCACAACTCGCATAAATCATCCAATATCTTTAGCAGATAATCACAGATATGGAGATAAGAACAGTGCCCAGTAATCTGCAGGATGTGCGAGATCAAAGAGAAGTGATTGCTCGAGGCACAATCGAAAGAATCAAGGGCCTCTCCATGGAATGTAAAAAACCGAGTGATCGAAGTGCCCAAACTTATGAGAAACTCACTGAGGATCCTGAATTGAAGGAACTGGAGTCATAGCTCCAGGAGGCAAAGCAGCAAGCAGAAACAGTACAGGCATAGTTGAAGCCCCTATCAGCCATTGAGAGGATGAAGCGATCCCAAGAATAGTGCACTTCCCAGCAGTAGGTCCATACCATTTAGAGCAGAGTCATGGAAGTAACTCAGAGGCTCCAACCAATATAGGACAAGGCTTACCAACTATTCACATAGAACAAAGGTCGAGGAGAAGAGCTGGAGCAAGTCGTCACTACAACTGAATAGCGCTTAGAGCGACCTGTCAATGAAGCAGTAATCCAAGAGTTTGTTGAGAAGGAGGCCTTGGTATAGCAACAGGTCGAAGAAAATCAAGCCAAGATCAAGGCATTTGAGGATGAGTTACCCAAAGCAGAGTGACTCGGGACGAGTCATAGGTGAGTGTTGGGGGCCTGTTGGCCCTTGACCAAGTTTTGAGGACACTTGGTCATTTTTGACCATTTTGGGACTTCGACAAGCTGTCGGAGGCAGAGTGCAAGTTGAAGTGGAGATCGCGGGATATAGGCCCCTTTTTAGGGATTTTTGGGTTTTGGGCTTATGTAATGGGTATGGGGATCTCATCCCATGGGTTTACCCATGATTAGGCCTATTTTGTAATGAATAAATAGAAGTCTGGGCAATGTAAGAAGTAGTGAGTAGTGACTAGTCAGTGTGAGCCATTGTTGCTAAGTGCAAAAGTAGATATGTGTGATTTGGCTTTGTGCGCACTGTGTGAGACTTGCAAGGCTAAGTGCAAGCGATTGTAAAACACTGTGTAAGGATATGTGCCTAGATCTACTCAGGAAAGGAGGATCAGGTGAGGTGTGCAGATCTCCTATCCTCTGCGGAGTTGATTTGGAGGCTATGTGCATGTAAGAAGAGTGAAAGAAGCTAATAAAGAAGATGAAGAGTTGGTGGACATAGCCCTAGGGAGGGGGTGAACCATATATATCTTATGTTATGAATGCTTTGTGATTTATCATTGCTCTCTTGTTTATGTGATTCAATGCTTAGTGCGTTGTTAGATGATAGATGAATATAATATGACATCTTAGTGATGAATAATGTGAACGAATGCTAGATTTGATCTCTATTAGTATGCTTAGTTTTGGAATCCATTGGATCTGTATGAATGTTGCATTGATCTATTGTTAGGGTTTAAATGTGTTGTGAACTAAGGCTGAATATTAACGAACTGTAATTATTAAGTTCTCTATTAAGGTGTTACAATCACATATCTGTGTCCCAACTAGGTTTGCAGAAATCTAAGTCCTGCAACCGCCCTTGCATCTACCTTGACTGAGACTTCATATGCTTCGAAGGTGTTGCCAAAAGGGCCAGTTGTCACACATCCACTACGGCATAATAAAATTTTTGCTTTTCCTCAAGGGGCAGAATCCTCGAAGTCCTACGGGGGCCTAGCGCAGGCTAGTTCTTCCCTGCTCACCTCCCGGTGATCGTGGATTAGGACCACAGGCCAAACAAACCAGGCACCTTTTCGTGTTTCACGACTCAATGATACAAGTGAGTCCAATATTAAAGGTAGAATGGCGAGGGGGCTTTGGAATGAAACCCAGGCCGTAGATCTGGGTGTGCAGATTCTGGCCGTCCAGATCTACCCGTCGTTTAACGACAAAGCACTAGCTCCCTTTCTTTAGTCCCTTTCTCGATAGGACCATATACGCGCCTAAATGCGGGCGCCTTTCACAACTCGCGACCTCGCGAGTTGGGAGTCGAAGACCCTCAAATTTTCTTCGCCAATCACCGATACCTAAGATTCTGATATGGTATGGCCCCTCTTTATTAGCATTCTCCACTCGTGACCATCGGCTAGGGCTAACTACTAGCCTTGCTCACAACTTGCAAGTTCGCGAGTGGAAGGGTTGAACCTCTGGGCCCTTCTTTTACAAATCCCCAAGACGTGAAAGTTAGAGAAGGTTTGACTCCTTCCGGGCTTCTCGGGACTTGCAACTTCACGAATTGAGTTTTTGGGCCTTTGTGCCCCTTTATGAGAACCCGAAGTACGAGAAGTCAATAGGATGTTGAATCCTGTTTCAAATGACACGTATCCACCACCTGTCACCACTTCTCCCTCTCTCTGGGCATCTTATCGTTACACCACCTATCAACCACATGGGTCCCACCAAGAAGATGTGCCATGTGTTGCACAAGCTCTCGCAACTCGCAAGCTTGGGGATTCTACAGTTGGAACTGATTCCCTTCAACCTCTAAGACCCTGACATGAGATATGGCGAGGAGGTCCTGACTCAATGGTTGTTCCTAGCTCTCGCTATTCGGGGCTTCACGACTCCAAGGGTTTGGTATTCCACCTCCAAACTCATGAACCCCCGATACACGAAATGGTCAGATACCACGGCTGTCCTTCCCCTTTGATGAATGGCCCAGATCACATCGCGATCTCACGACTGAGGACTTCGTGACTTCAAGAGTCGGGTCTTCCACCCTCAAACTCACGAACCTCCGATACATGAAATGGTCAGATCTCTGCCACCTGTCCTCTTTGATCAATGACCCATATCACATCGCAATCTCGTGACTCAGGACTTCATCACTCCAAGAGTCGGGTCTTCCACCTTCAAAATTACGAACCCCCGATACGCGAAATGGTCAGATCTCTGCCACCTGTCCTCTTTGATCAATGACCTAGATCACATCGTGATCTCGCGACTCGGGACTTCGTGACTCCAAGAGTCGGGTCTTCCACCTTCAAACTTACAAACCCCCGATACGCGAAATGGTCATATCTCTGCCACCTATCCTCTTTGATCAATGNCGTCGAACACCCTAAACAGGTTTAGGCCTCTTATGAAGTTCCGTGCATATAGGCATTTTATTTATATTATTGCGTGCACCGATGAATGCAAAGAAGAACTTCAGTACTACTACAATCCCACTACAGAGGACCTGGAAGAAATCATTAAAGACTGGCCTGTAGAACTCCTTATCTCTATTGACCCCGCAAAGTTTTCTAACCCAGACCTCATTGGAAACCCGGTGGTTACTCGCTAAGAGCATGATGCCCCAAGCAGTAACATGAAGAAAAAGAAGCAAGGTATACAGGAAGTACACAACACATCAGAAGAGACCACATCTGAGTCACCTAGCGGAGGAGGTGATGACAAAGTGAACAAAGAAGAAAAAGAACAACAAGAAGATAAGCAAGGTGAAGTAACACTGCCACAGAACCTCCCTGATGACACTGATCCATCTAAGAAAAGGAAGGTATTCCCCACAAAACCTTCATCATGGAAGAAGTCCAAATCCAATAAACCAAAAATGCAAACTGTACTCACGGTTGACGATTTTGACTTCATTATTTTAGTTGTAGGAGATGCCTCAGAAGAGATTTTGCAAAGAAACGAAGCAAAACAAGAATCCATGTATGATAGAATTGAGGAAAAACTAAGAGGTGTACAACAATCCCTTTATTCGATTCGTGCAGTGTCCACTGTGCCCCCACCCTAAGAAGAACCAGAGTTGGGAGATGAGTCTGCTCAACTCCGTAGATTGGCTGATGTGACTAAAGCCCACCTTCATCGAGCACAAGATGAGAAATACCAGGCCACAACAGCCCTGAAACAAGCATGGGAGGAATTTATAGAGCAACGCAATATTACGCAACATGAGAAGGACGCTCTTCAAGTGAAGCTTGAAGAAGAGAGAGCACAGATCCAGCAGGAGAAAGAAAAGATTATCGCAGAGCAGTTCAGAGTAAAATAAGAAGTCAACAGAGCACTTCACTCTATGACGGGCTTGGAGTAGAAGGAGGAAGAACCAGTAGAACACCAAGTAGCACAACTCGCATAAATCATCCAATATCTTTAGCAGATAATCACAGATATGGAGATAAGAACAGTGCCCAGTAATCTGCAGGATGTGCGAGATCAAAGAGAAGTGATTGCTCGAGGCACAATCGAAAGAATCAAGGGCCTCTCCATGGAATGTAAAAAACCGAGTGATCGAAGTGCCCAAACTTATGAGAAACTCACTGAGGATCCTGAATTGAAGGAACTGGAGTCATAGCTCCAGGAGGCAAAGCAGCAAGCAGAAACAGTACAGGCATAGTTGAAGCCCCTATCAGCCATTGAGAGGATGAAGCGATCCCAAGAATAGTGCACTTCCCAGCAGTAGGTCCATACCATTTAGAGCAGAGTCATGGAAGTAACTCAGAGGCTCCAACCAATATAGGACAAGGCTTACCAACTATTCACATAGAACAAAGGTCGAGGAGAAGAGCTGGAGCAAGTCGTCACTACAACTGAATAGCGCTTAGAGCGACCTGTCAATGAAGCAGTAATCCAAGAGTTTGTTGAGAAGGAGGCCTTGGTATAGCAACAGGTCGAAGAAAATCAAGCCAAGATCAAGGCATTTGAGGATGAGTTACCCAAAGCAGAGTGACTCGGGACGAGTCATAGGTGAGTGTTGGGGGCCTGTTGGCCCTTGACCAAGTTTTGAGGACACTTGGTCATTTTTGACCATTTTGGGACTTCGACAAGCTGTCGGAGGCAGAGTGCAAGTTGAAGTGGAGATCGCGGGATATAGGCCCCTTTTTAGGGATTTTTGGGTTTTGGGCTTATGTAATGGGTATGGGGATCTCATCCCATGGGTTTACCCATGATTAGGCCTATTTTGTAATGAATAAATAGAAGTCTGGGCAATGTAAGAAGTAGTGAGTAGTGACTAGTCAGTGTGAGCCATTGTTGCTAAGTGCAAAAGTAGATATGTGTGATTTGGCTTTGTGCGCACTGTGTGAGACTTGCAAGGCTAAGTGCAAGCGATTGTAAAACACTGTGTAAGGATATGTGCCTAGATCTACTCAGGAAAGGAGGATCAGGTGAGGTGTGCAGATCTCCTATCCTCTGCGGAGTTGATTTGGAGGCTATGTGCATGTAAGAAGAGTGAAAGAAGCTAATAAAGAAGATGAAGAGTTGGTGGACATAGCCCCAGGGAGGGGGTGAACCATATATATCTTATGTTATGAATGCTTTGTGCTTTATCATTGCTCTCTTGTTTATGTGATTCAATGCTTAGTGTGTTGTTAGATGATAGATGAATCTAATATGACATCTTAGTGCTGAATAATGTGAACGAATGCTAGATTTGATCTCTATTAGTATGCTTAGTGTTGGAATCCATTGGATCTGTATGAATGTTGCATTGATCTATTGTTAGGGTTTAAATGTGTTGTGAACTAAGGCTGAATATTAACGAACTGTAATTATTAAGTTCTCTGTTAAGGTGTTACAATCACATATCTGTGTCCCAACTAGGTTTGCATAAATCTAAGTCCTGCAACCGCCCTTGCATCTACCTTGACTGAGACTTCATATGCTTCGAAGGTGTTGCCAAAAGGGCCAGTTGTCACACATCCACTACGGCATAATAAAATTTTTTCTTTTCCTCAAGGGGCAGAATCCTCGAAGTCCTACGGGGGCCTAGCGTAGGCTAGTTCTTCCCTGCTCACCTCCATGTGATCGTGGATTAGGACCACAGGCCAAACAAACTAGGCGCCTTTTCGTGTTTCATGACTCAATGATACAAGCGAGTCCAATCTTAAAGGTAGAATGGCGAGGGGGCTTCGGAATGAAACCCAGGCCGTAGATCTGGGTGTGCATATTCTGGCCGTCCAGATCTACCCGTCATTTAACGACAAAGCACTAGCTCCCTTTCTTTAGTCCCTTTCTCAATAGGACCATATACGCGCCTAAATGCGGGCGCCTTTCACAACTCGCGACCTCGCAAGTTGAGAGTCAAAGACCCTCAAATTTTCTTCGCCAATCACCGATACCTGAGATTCCGATATGGTATGGCCCCTCTTTATTAGCATTCTCCACTCGTGACCATCGGCTAGGGCTAACTGCTAGCCTTGCTCACAACTTGCAAGTTCGCGAGTGGAAGGGTTGAACCTCTGGGCCCTTCTTTTACAAATCCCCAAGACGTGAAAGTTAGAGAAGGTTTGACTCCTTCCGGGCTTCTCGGGACTTGCAACTTCACGAATTGAGTTTTTGGGCCTTTGTGCCCCTTTATGAGAACCCGAAGTACGAGAAGTCAATAGGATGTTGAATCCTGTTTCAAATGACACGTATCCACCACCTGTCACCACTTCTCCCTCTCTCTGGGCATCTTATCGTTACACCACCTATCAACCACATGGGTCCCACCAAGAAGATGTGCCATGTGTTGCACAAGCTCTCGCAACTCGCAAGCTTGGGGATTCTACAGTTGGAACTGATTCCCTTCAACCTCTAAGACCCTGACATGAGATATGGCGAGGAGGTCCTGACTCAATGGTTGTTCCTAGCTCTCGCTATTCGGGGCTTCACGACTCCAAGGGTTTGGTATTCCACCTCCAAACTCATGAACCCCCGATACACGAAATGGTCAGATACCACGGCTGTCCTTCCCCTTTGATGAATGGCCCAGATCACATCGCGATCTCACGACTGAGGACTTCGTGACTTCAAGAGTCGGGTCTTCCACCCTCAAACTCACGAACCTCCGATACATGAAATGGTCAGATCTCTGCCACCTGTCCTCTTTGATCAATGACCCATATCACATCGCAATCTCGTGACTCAGGACTTCATCACTCCAAGAGTCGGGTCTTCCACCTTCAAAATTACGAACCCCCGATACGCGAAATGGTCAGATCTCTGCCACCTGTCCTCTTTGATCAATGACCTAGATCACATCGTGATCTCGCGACTCGGGACTTCGTGACTCCAAGAGTCGGGTCTTCCACCTTCAAACTTACAAACCCCCGATACGCGAAATGGTCATATCTCTGCCACCTATCCTCTTTGATCAATGACCTAGATCACATCGCGATCTCACGACTCAGGACTTCGTGACTCCAAGAGTCAGGTCTTCCACCTTCAAACTTACAAACCCCCGATACGTGAAATGGTCAGATCTTTTCCACCTGTCCTCTTTTATCAATGACCTAGATCACATCGCGATCTCGCGACTCAGGACTTCATGACTCCAAGAGTCGGGTCTTCCACCTTCAAACTTACAAACCCGCAATACATGAAATGGTCAGATTTCTGCCACCTATCCTCCAACATGGACAGTCCCGATGTCTTCGGGACTTTTGGGACATAGTCGAGTTCACTCTCCCGCCTAAGTAAAGGTTATGATCGACGGCTTATAGGGCTCCGATGGGTCCCTGAGATCTACGGTCTAGGATCCCATCGCTATTTGTGAAGGATGGAAGGGCAAGATGTTAACGCCTACGGTCCTTCCCTCGATCCGTCGACGTTGACAGGCTTGGGGTATTCTCGGAAGGATTCTGATCATTCATTTACCAAGCAATAAGGTATTTTATTTCTATATTTGAACTCGCTATCCCTTCTGATATTGAATCACGAAGTTCAAACTCTCGGAGCTTCAGGCTCCCATGACCCTGAAACCTTAGAAAGCTACTCTTTCTTGCATAAGGGTTCTAGACCTGAATTGCATGGACCCTCAGATGGTTCTCGGGTAATTATCCTTGATCTTAATCGAATCTCTGGTAAGGTTCAGTACGGTTACAAGGTTTATGGGGTAATTCTCGGAAAAGAGTGCTCTCAAGGGGCCTTCCCAGAATATTACGAGAAACTAAGCAAATAAGACAATTCTCGATGGAGCGAACTCATGTCCCAGACTTAAACATTTGTGCAGAAAACAACTATGGCATGTAAGCATACACAGACATCCATTCTATCAAATCAACTGTTAGGTAGATACTTCTATTCAGAACTATTTACAAGCATATAAAACTGAACATGTGATTATGGCATTAACTTCAAATAACACTTATCAGAAATAACACCAGAGGTGATACAACTGCTGAGAGGGGTGCTCATTTCCACCCAACCATAGGCTCAACGACTCCGATAGGATTTACCACTAGCCACCACTGAGTTGAGACCACGATGCTGTGAGACTGCATCTCGATTTTCCAGTGACTGAGTGTTACACATTATTTTCGTCATCCCTATGACCATTAATGATGTAAACTTATTTGTTTCCTTCAGAGGGGTTAGTGGCATGAGTTCCTGAAGAGAGAAGGGAGAAGAACTTTTTCTGAGAAAATAAGTTTCATTTTCCCTTGTAAAAACACTGTAAAAAAGGAAGTTCGCAGGTTGCTATATAGGGAGGGTGCAAGAATGCTTGATTCTCGCAGGTTGCACCATAGATGGGTTGCGAGAGGTTCGCAGGTTGTTCTATAGGCAGGGTGTGAGAATGCCTACTCGTGGGAAAAACAAGCGTTTTCTCGAATCTTCTAGAAGGAGAAACTTCCATGGTGAGGTGGCATCCAAATGGTTTGGATCTTACTCGCTTTCATGATTTAGTGGGATCATCCTAA
>JZKD02S0363682.1:77963-89225 GCA_000966675.3 Picea glauca | reverse complement strand
AAAGTGAAGATAGAAAAATGTATTCAATCGTCAACTTATGTGTATGATCAAGGAATTACACAATAAAGTAAGAATGACTTTATGGGAAAAGGACATGTCGATGTATCATATTAATCGAAAGTAGAATATACAACCTGACTGCCTTGATGTTGCAAGCTTCCTTTCGGTGGCTCTTGGTTCCAACACACACACTTGCTCTTTCCTTGCATGAAGAAGATCTAATTCCTCTTGATAGACCTACTAGAGTCTCCAAGCTTCTGTTCAAGCAGGGCGCTTCACACAATTCCTTCACCAATTCTTCAATTAATCTTTCTTAACCTTTTCCATGAGAATCCTATCAATATATAGGAGAGGATGAGATGGTTACATGGATGAAAATGATCTCACCAAATTAGGGAAACTAGTTAAATGATAACCATTCGAATGCCAACCCATTTTCTAGAAGATTCCCTTCTAGAACCCTCGAGACTTCTTCTTTTTTCCAATCTTGAAAACAAGTTCACACCCTAAGTATAGAGCACAATGCGAGAAGTTTTCACCCTAGTTGAAGGTGGCCTGCGAGAATGGGTCATTCTCGCACCCTAGGTTATAAAATATGTTTTCTGGAAGGAGATGAATGCCACTTTTCTTAGGAGAAAGTTCTTGTTAGGAGCCTGAGTACACCATTTTCAATACACCATCAAGATGACCAAAATCATGTGTAAGACTTGCGCCCAACATCTGGTATGTGTTGGCAAAGTCAAGATCTGTCTCATAGAGGTGGGGCCATATGAAGGTCTAGGGGCCGCAAGACTCTAGCCCTGTAGTGAGTGTCATGACTAGAGGTCGGATAAGTCAATCAACAACTCAATTGGTACTTCCTGTTTTATATATGATGTTGAGGTGAAATTGCTGCAAATATGTGGACCACTTCTGATGGCGGTCATTTTGCAATTTGCCTTGTTTTTGCATGAACTACAATGGCTTATGATCAATGTGGATGACCGTCTCCTTCTCGATAATGTAATGCCTCCACTGGCGGTAGGATTTTACAATTGAGTACATTTAGTCATCATAAGTAGGTGTTGATGGATAGAAATGACCATGCTCAACATCATAGGGAGATCACCCGATCAGGGCCCCAATTAGGCCCTTATCTGTTTGGGATGGTGATTCTGACTAGTTAAAGGTCCAGTTACCTTTATCTAAAAATAACTTAACCTCATTACTAATCTAATCTATATATACAAAAATATGTACATGGCCTTCTATCTGCTAATGTATTTCGATACTTTCTTTTGTCAGCAGACAAAAGAGAAGGAATTACCTTCTCACAACTAGCTTGCAAGGAAGCAATCATTAAGCTAACACAAGGGCTCAACTAAACCACACATGAAATTGCTCATGCATGAGGAGACTTCAACAAAATTCAATAAATTAATCTAATTCTAAATCAAAATCTAAATACAATGTGGAAAGTAAAGGAAATTAATCTAACTTGATACTCAAGAGATAGCTCTCAAATACTAAGTGCAAGGATTTAAATATAGTGGGGATTAAACATGTTTTTATAATGAATGTCAAATTGTTGAATTAGTTCAAACAGTTAACATTATGATTTCCATAAATGCTTTGTTTGTATATTTAAAACAATAAAAGATGGGACATTAAAATGCATAAATAGTTCATACAATGCAATGACAATTAAATCTATTTCAAATGACAAATTTTTGAGTAAATAGTTACTCAGAAATTGGATTGAAGAACAATATCATATTAGAAATAAATAACAAATCTATAATACCATAAGATTAGATAGATGATCTAATAGACAATCATTCTCGTATCAAACTACAGTGCAAAATATGAAATAATTGGCACAAATTTGCCATTAAAGGAGTAAAATTTGCATTAACAAATAAAAGTATTTGAATACAAATAATAAACCTGATTTCATTGCTCTATTTTAAAAATAGATCTCCAACAATACTTTCAAATTTATGAGCTTTTTTGTTGAACAAAAGAGCTCCAATAGTGTAAACCCTGTCTCAAAAACAAAGATTGAATCTTGAAACGAAAACTCTCAAATAACTCAGATCTGAATATTCCTCTTCACCTACAACTAAAATCCCTTTACAATAGTTCTCAGAGCCTCTAAATTGAATAAAATAGGAACCCCTATACATATGAATCTACATATTTTTCATACGTTTTTTTTCCTCCAGGTTAAATCCCCCTTGAGTCAACCAGAACTTCCTATCAATTAGTTACAGAATTCAGAATAAAATCAGCTACAAAATTTGCAAAAAACTAAATATGGACAAAAACCTCCTAAAGAATGCATCATATCTCCCAAATGGTTTGGATTATGAATAAATACTTTTAGGATAAGGTAATTCACCGTGTTTTTGAAGTGGGTTTTCAACTATTTTTCCATATTCCTATTGGTTTGCTGGGACTCTAAGTTTGAAGTTAGCCTCTTAAAACGGATCTGAAATCTAGTCTGACTCGCTCAGGTCATGAATTCTCCAAATCTCTTCACTTTCTAAGAAAATCCTATGGAATTTAAGTAGATCAACCCATTTTGGAAGTGGTTTTTCAACCATTTCTTCAAATTCCTCACTGTTTGGCCGGGATTGAATCTAGAAGTTTGCCTCATGAAAATTGACAACACATAAATTATTAAAACTCTTCAAGTTTCAATTCGATAATATTTATCTCAATATTTTCATTTTATGAGGAAATGGTTCTAAAATAAGGTAAAACACCCAATTTCGGAAGTGGGTTTTCATCCGTTTGAAGAGATTCCTTGTCGTTTTCCCAGAAAAGAAGTCGAAATATGGCCTCCTAAAAATGATATGAATTTGCCAATAGATGTTGCCCAATCATTACACCTTGAATAATTTTAACTGAATGAACTGTTTTGGAGACTATAGTTGAACTGCAAATCTGTAATAGACACCAACAACAACAACAAAAATCAAATTCATGAAAAAAATCTATTAAGAAATAAACTACAAGATCTCCAAATAAAATTAAATCTGATTGATATCACATATTCTAAATAAAACAAAACTACATAATTTAACTAGACATTATGTTTTGAAATTGAGGATATTATGCAAATTTGAGGAAATTAATTCCAAAATGATTAATAATCACTCATTTTTTGACAAATTTAAATCAAACAATTAAACCACATTTTAGAATCACATGTTAATTATTGAATGATAAAAATATTCCTCATAATCTTGTTTTAGAACAAAGTGAAAGGGAGGAATTCATATTAAAACTATTTTCAATAATTAACCAAGTTGTTGTGATTTAATAATGTCCAATGAAATCCAAACCAATCAACTAAATAATAAAATATTTACATGACTATATAAGAAAATCAAACAAAACAAACCATATCAATGGAAAGATATCGAAGAGAAAAAGATAATGAGAATGCTAAAAGGACAAAAAAGACATTAAAGAAACTAGAAAAATAAAACCAAGAACAAATCAAGGTGACATTACCAAAATTAATAAGGGGACCACTTTAATTTTTGAAAAAATTATGGGGTGTGTTGTGGCCACAACAATTGGCGACACACGGGGATGAAACAATTATTTCTAGTGTATAAATAGTTGGATTAAATTTACCAAATATCGAAATGAAAGCTTTCAAAAATTTCTTGCACACTACGACATTCCCAAAGGTCCCACATAAGACAGAATCAAAACAAARAAAGTTTTTAAAGATAAAAGTACTTAAATGCCCAGTTGCAAGACAATGAATCTAAAAAGAGGGAATATTTATTAACTTTTAATTACATCTATACTATAGGATAGTAAAAATATCTCGGAGGCTTTAAGGATTAGTATGCATCTATTACCTTTTTTACCCGACATTGCTTCATTGCCAGTAGGCATGTTCAGTACCCCAATGAAGTTGTCTTGATACCACGTATGCATTGACCCACTGCCAACAAGCATGTTTAGTACCTCAGTGGGTTTTCATACACTTCCCACACATATGTTCTTTCAATTTTCTTACCAACCTTTTGATTAACATATTCGAAGAATTGATTTTAACAATTGGGTGAACAAAGCAGGGTGGTATGAGAGGTATTCTATTTAAAGAAATAGATACGATATTATTTAATTTTAACCCCACTAGTCTTCTCTTCATCTACCAAAGTAGAGGTTTTAACTGTGGAGGGGTATGGGAGGGATTCATAGTAAATATGATAGGCAATTCTTTCCTTTATAAAGGTGAACTTATAACACTTGAAACATATCTTAATGTTCCCCATAGATAACAACAGATGTACAAGAAAAGTGAAAACTAAGTATAGATGACCTTTAGATAAATGAAATCATATATATATATATATATATATATATATATATATATATATATATATATATAAAGTAAGGATTCCCCCATGTAAACCCACTGATATAAATTAGAAAGCTCTTCCCTCATATAAATTATAGAAATGTCACGAAATCTAATCCAAACTAAGAGTGAAGAGAAGCTATTCAAATCCAAAAAAATCAATTTTAAGCTAAAAGTGAAATTAAATCACTAATCAAAAGAAACTACAAACTTGAAAGGAAGGAGAAACTAATAAGCCATGAATTCAAGAAAGACAATAAGACAAAAAAATGAAAAGAAATATCTCAACATAAGAAAGACAATTGTTATATGTTTCAATTATGTTGAGATCTAGATGGGTTATGTCTTAAATGCTTTAGAGTGAAATAGGATTTTTATTGCAAAAGTAAAATTGTAACTAAAGAGCAGTTATGATTTACCAAAGTATTGTATATTGTCCCTCTTTCAAAACTTACTTCTTGCAACAATGATTAAGCTTTAAATAATTGGTTTTAAGAATAAATCTTATAACACAACTTTAATGAAAAGCATGAAAAATAAGATGATAAGAATGAACAAGGAAAAGTTATTACCTTGGTGACAGCTCAATATTAGCCCATAATCTCACAACTGCTTTATTCAAACTAATGGAAAAATAAAACAAACTAAGAACTAAACTACTCTTATTCTATCCTACTCTAATCTATTCTACAAGAACAACTAGGGATAAATAAAGTGAAATTTTCAATGAAGCCGTTCAATTTGTTTTATTCCTGCAATCATATATACAACAACAAGTAGTAACAAAAACTGGATAAATAACAAGCAATCAAAAGAAGAAATTAATCTACTATGTACATCTATTTCTAATAGAAACAGGAAAATAAATTTATTAACAGGGAATATCTTTTGAAATGTATTTTCCAACCAAGTTTCAATCCTATCTTGAAAATGATTGTGAAATTGTCAGAATTGAAACATGATTGGAAAAGTAATATGCTCACCCTAATAAGAAAAGTTAGTATTACTTACAATAGGAAAATAATTTACATTACTATTTACAAGAATGTTAACATTATTGTTATAAGATAGAAAAGACTTATTCACAAGAATTTCCTTTGCACAGGTAGTAGCATAAATAATTTAATAAGATTTAACACTAGCATCCACTTGTGTATAACGTTCAAGATCATGACCAAGAATGGGAACTTGAGTGATAACATTAGAATCATAAATAGGTATGGAGTTCATTTCTTGAAAATTGAAATCACTATGAGAAGATTCAAGATGAGGTTCAACAGTAGTATGATCAATAAAAGCATAACCTACATCTTGAAATATAGATTGATTATGAGAATTGACAACACAAGGACTTGACATAACCATCACCTGAGGGTGAAGTGCCTCGATATTTTCAATCTCCAAATGATTATCATAAATGAATTCAATTTAAACCTTTATAAAAAGTAAATTAGAACAAGAAGAATAATCAAATGTACATTGTTGAAAGTTCTCATAATTGTTGAAAGGATAATCATTTAATACTTTATTAGTTTGATCAAAACTTACAGGTATTTCATCTTTTACTAAATTTATGGTAACTCCCTTTTTTTTCTAGAAAAGCATCTAAGAGCATAGGGGCTTTTAAATGATCATCAAATGACTTAAGATCAGTTAAAAGATCAGGGTATGAAGAATAATGACTATTCAAACAGATTAGATGAAATGATTCCCTATCTTTAAAATTATAAATTGATTCATGAGTTCTCAATTCTATTTTTCATCATTATATTTAGCACATAGATCAGATTCCTCATTATTTGAAATAATTTCAGGAATGTTGTGTCGTTGGTTAAATATGTATTCCTAAAAATGAATATTTACATAATCTGAATCGTGTGGCTGGAAATCATTGACAGAAAACTCAGAAGTAGTTGTTGTAGGAAGTATGTTATTAATTGAATCATTATTGCTGATATTTTCAATTTGAATTATTGATTGTGGGTTTTCTTTATTTAGTAGAATTATCATGTTTTAGAACAGATTCAGGAACATCATTAATTTTAGTGTATGTATTCATGCTTTCCTGATATTGTTCATTCATAATTTCTACATTTTCAATTTGAATGTAATCAGCAACAGGTTCATCAACAACAATGAATAAACTAAGAAAAATAATATATTCATGTTCATTAAGATTAATACAAGGAACATAAAGAATGTGTCTAAACCATCCTATTAATTCAAGTTGTGGAGGAAAATCATGGGATTGAAATTTGAAAAAAATTAATTTGAATCTAAGAAGGAAATCCTCATAAGACTCACCTTCAATTCTATGCAAATTTTCAAGTTCTAGGCAAACCTGATTACAGTTATAGTCTTGAAATGTGTGAAGAAACATTCGAGCAAATTCATCCCAGCTATCTACAGAAGCAACTGGTAATGATCTACACCAGTCTTTGGCTTGGCCTGTTAAGGTGAGAGTGAAAATCCTGCACATAACACCATCATCAATATCAAAAAATTTACAATTCAAAATAAATTGATGAACATGATGAAATGCAAAAGAATTAGACTCAACATTGAACTTTACCTTTGGCAAGTGTTTAACTACCTTTGTTGGAGTGCTTGATGCACAAATAAATATACAACTCCATATGGGTAGTTTAGAGGAATCCATTAAAAATGAATAATAGAATTAAAACAAACAACTCAAACACAAATCAAATTATTATGCACACTCGTCGGTGGCCCTCCTTCTAGCGCCAAAAATGACCATGTTCAACATCATAGGGAGATCACTCGGTCAGGGCCCCAATTAGGGCCTTATCCGTTTGGGATGGTGATTCTGACTGGTTAAAGGTCCAGTGACCTTTATCTCAAAATAACTTAAGCTAATTACTAATCTAATCTATATATACAAATATATGTGCATGTTCTTCTATCTGCTAATGTATTTCGATACTTGCTTTTATCAGCGAACAAAAGAGAAGGAATTACCTTCTCAGAGGTAGCTTGCAAGGAAGCAATCCTTAAGTTGACACAAGGGATCAACTAAGACATAGATGAAATTTCTCCTGCGTGAGGAGAATTCAACAAAATGCAATAAATTAATCTAAATCTAAATACAATGCAGAAAGTAAAGGAAACTAATCTAACTTGACACTCAAGAGATAGCTCTCAAATACCAAGTGCAAGGATTTACATATAGTGGGGATTAAACATGTTTTTATAATGAATGTCAAGTTGTTGAATTAGTTCAAACAATTAACATCATGATTGGCATACATGCTTTGTTTGGATATTTAAAACAATAAAAGATGGACCATTAACATGTAGAAATAGTTCATATAGTTCAATGACAATTAAATCTATTTCAAATAGCAAATTTCTGAGTAAATGGTTTCTTAGAAATTGGATTGAAGCACAATAGATGATTAGAAATAAATAACAAATCTATAATACCATTATATTAGATAGCTAATCTAATAGACAATCAGTCTCATATCAAACAACAATGCAAAATATGAAAAAATTGGCATAGATTTGCCATTAAAAGAGTAAAATTTGCATTAACAAATAAAAGTATTTGAATACAAATAATAAACTTGATTTCATTGCTCTATTTTACAAATAGATATCCAAAAATCATTTAAACATCATGAGCTTTGTTGTTGAAGAAAAGAGGTGCAATAGTGCAAACCCTATCTCAAAAACAAAGATTGAATCTTGAAAAAATAAAGCCCAAATAACTCATATATGAGTATTCCTCTTCACCTAAAACTAAAATACCTTTACAATAGTTCTTAAAGCACCTAAATTCCATAAAAGAGGAACCCTCCAAGTGGTCGTGTTGGTAGGGGTCATGGATGTTTCCCCGTAGGGGTTTTACCACATCAAAACATCGGTGTGTTGATATTTGACCTAGTTGTGTGAGTGGTTACTGAAGGTGTTAGTCCTATATTGAAATACCTGTGTTTTCGAACATGGTATCAGAGTCTGTTTGAATACCCACTCATTGTAGATCAAGATCATGAATCCGACTTTCCTCGTCTCCATTTTCTGTTATTTTCGTACATTTTTGAGCTGATAGGACTGTTCCATTGTGTTCGGAGAACTTGTTTCAATCAGGAAATCTTTTTGTTTCACTCGAAAAGGTTTTTGTTTGCCCACGATACAACCATTTCAATTAGATTCAGAGGTATAAATCCTGAATACGCAATTTTAATTTTTTGCAAAGTATTGTTTTGGTTTTATATTATTTATTTCCGGGTTGCTACTCTTTTATATCTATGTATGCTCTTTTCCCCGTACCCTGTGAGATTTCGGAAAATCAAAAACATATAGGAAAAGGTGGATCTTCTGGGTAAGCTAACCGAGATCTAACCCTTGTTGTCATCGAGAAGTGAAAATTTTTTCTTGTGTGAAAAGAGTTTTTTTTAGCACACTCTCCAAAGTCGTCTTCAATAACAACAATCCTTTTTCTAAACAACACAACATGTTTTTCTAGACCATTTGGTTAAAATTTGTCTTATTAAGTAAGAGGTCTTGAGATCAAGCCTCTCTTTTTGTTACTTTTTTTGAAAAAAAGTTCATGCTAAAATTGTAAAGTGTATTGCACTTCAAGTATAAAAGTGAATCACTTTAACTAGCTTTAATGTTTTATTTTAGACTTATTTATTTTGCATGTAGCTTTTCTTTTATAAAGTAACTTCATTGTAAAAGTGATCCCCACTTCTCTTTACAAAAGTGGGTTACTTCATAAAGCAACTTACACCACCACGTGGTCCTTTGGTTACCATTTATGCATTTTTTTAAAAGGGCATAACTATCACATCTGAAGTCCCTTTTCAGTGTCGTTTTCTTTAAAACCGCCTAACTTTTCAACATCTTTCCATTGACATGATCAGCTTCAGTTTTTAAATACATATTATCTGCATATTTAATATGGCTTCTATAATTAATCTCTTGCTTACAAACACCAACTACTTCCAATGGAAATCCCATATGGGGGATTTTTTAAGAAGTAAAGGCTTGTATCAGATTACCTTGGGAAACGAAACAGCACCCACTGATGCTAATAAGAAAATCAAACGGGATAATAGAACTAACAAAACACATGGATTAATTAGAATGTCCATCTCTCCTGATTTAAGGTTCCACCTTTAATCAATTGATCAACCCAAAGAATCTTGGGACAAGATTGAATCTGTGTTTGGTCAACACAATATTATTTGAGCCCAACAGTTAGAAAATCAAGTACTGACTTTAAGTCCAAGTGATTTTTCTTGCATTGAAGACTATCTATCCAAGTTTAAAACACTCAGAACTTTATGTGAATAATGTAATATAATGATAGAAGAAGATCATTGCATCTATCTTATTCTTTCTAAGATAGGTAGTGCATATTTTGTGTTTGTATCTACCTTTTATTCCATGCAAGAGGCTCTAGGGACAGCTTATAAAAAACCCAGTCTTGAGAAAATTTTTGATGTTTTGATTAGAGAGCAAGATAAGATTGTACAACTTGGAGTGATCATCACTACAGGTACCTCCAACAAATTTTTAGTCGTCCATTGCTGGCCCTCGACCAAGTTTTAAGGATCCTTGGTCATGTTTGACCTACTTTTGGCACTTCGACAGGCTGTCAAAGATAGAGCGCAAGTCGAAGCAGAGATCGCAGGATCTCGACCCCTTTTTAGGGCTTTGTGGGTTTTGGGCTTATGTAAAGGGAATGGGGATTTCGTCCCATGGGTTTACCCATGTTTAGGCCCATTTTGTAATGTATAAACATATAGCTAGGTGATGTAAGAAGAGGCTAGTGTGATAAGTTCTAGAGTTTGATCTATGTGATTGAAGGAGAGACAAGTATGTGATGATAAGTGTTAAGTGTTAATTGCTAAGCGCAAGTGGTAATTGTAATTGCTTTGTGCATACTGCGTGAGACTTGCAAAGCTAAGTGCAAGTGATTGTAAGAGACTGTGGAAGGCTTTGTGTTGTACTTCAGGGAAGGAGGATCTAGCGAGGTGGGCATATCTCATGTCCTCTGCAGAGTAAGATATCATGGCTCTGTGCATGTAAAATATTGACAACAATAAATAAAGAAGAAGAGTTGGTGGACGTATCCCCAGGGTGGGGGTGAACCACGTATATTCTATGTTGTGGCTGCTATGTGCTTTATCGTTGTTCTCTTGTCTATGTGATTGAATGCTTAGTGATCTGATGTATGCTTAGGAGGATCTAATATGGTAGCTTAGTGTTGAATAATGTGAATAAATGCTAGATCTGATCTAGGTTGGTATGCTTAGTACTTGAATCTATTAAATATGTATAAACTAAGGTTCTATATTAACGAACTATAATTGTTAAGTGCTTTGCTAAGGTGTTGTAATCAAAAATTTGTGTCTCAACTAAGGTTGCAGACACTGGAGTCCTGCAACCACCCCTGCCTCTACCTCGGGTGAGACTTCATCTGCTTCATAGGTGTTTCCAAAAGGGTCAGTAGTTAGGGTTTTGTTGGTGCGTTGTTATAGCGTTGAACCCTGGGTCTGCCCCTGTGCCAACAAATGGTTCTCTTGTCAGGACCTAAAACTGTGATTGTTGGGAACTGAAGGAAAGAAAGAATTATTTGTGTGTAGATCTGTTGCCTTAGTACACATTATTCTACTTGACCTATAAATGTATGTGCTAAGAAGAGAAGTCAGATCCAAAGAAAAGAGGTAAGATCTCGAAGCTTTGTGCTCTGATAAAGGTAAGAATAGTGAAAGTTTTAGATCTGAAAGCTTTAAAGGTAAGAGTAGTGAAAAGTTTTAGATCTGGAAGCTTTGTGCTCTGATGAAAGTAAGATTAGTGGAAATTTTTGTTTCAAGAGTATGGATCTAGGTATGTTTGATAAATTTTATCCTAGTCTGAAAATT
>JZKD02S0363682.1:11234-27890 GCA_000966675.3 Picea glauca | reverse complement strand
AGAAGCTCATGTCTAGAAGTTTTATTTTTCCTATCTAAAACAGTTTTGGGAATTATGATTTGATAATTACTGACGAATTGTTTTGGCTGAATGTAAATTGAAGAAATTGTAGGTAGAATGGTCTTGGATATGGCAGGGATGTAAGCCCATAAGGAAGACTGATATCTATAGCTGCAGAGCCAACCATTTTGAGGAGAAAGATCATGCAGGAAAAATTTTATTTTCCTATATAAAACAGATTTGACATTTATGTTTGAAATGGTTATAATGATATCTCATGATGACTGTATGTGTATATAAATATAGATGATATGTTGTATATGCAAGATGGAAAGCATGGAAAAGGATACTATTGTGACATGAGAACCTTGTGTCCCTAGAAATCTTCTTGGGCAAGAGAACCTTGGTCGGGAAAGATGGATCGCCTGAGGGATTGCATAGCAGAGAAGGGGATGCCTGAGCCTGGGCCTGGAAGGTGAGTGACCACAAGGAAGAGGAGACTTTGATAGCTATTGATTGGGGTCATGAAA
The DNA here is from genome assembly GCA_000966675.3 of Picea glauca. NCBI lineage: Eukaryota > Viridiplantae > Streptophyta > Pinopsida > Pinales > Pinaceae > Picea > Picea glauca. The sequence goes on along the minus strand of JZKD02S0363682.1, from coordinate 27,360 downwards.
ACAATGGGTATGTCAGGGAAAATAGTGAGACAAGTTAACGAGACAGCCATATGGATGCAGATCCATGAACTGCACAGATAAGTATTGTATTGGATTATGAAAATTTACTCTTACAATATGAGAAAGAATAAGAATTGTATGCACAAAATTTTAACTGAAATGCTCGCTGATTTGAAATATTGTAGGAAAACGATGAATTTTGAAGATCTAGAAAAGTACCAGACTATGAGAGAAAAGAAGGTGATGTTGGAGAACCTAAATGACAAAGGCATGGAAGGAAGGAAGTCCAATGGACTTGCTACAACTGGAGTTCTAGAACCCACAACTCTGAAACTTCTTGGCTGAGTGCACTGAAGTCGGGGAGAAGTGGAACAGCCTGAGGGACTACATGGCAGAGAAAGGGGTTCATTTCTTTGGGTTATGTAGGGCTAACAGGGAAGGAGAGCTTCTTGGTTGGAATTTTTGTTGCGAGAAATATAAATTCTAAAGATCATCATACATGTTTTGGGTTGGAATGCCTATGCATACATGTTTTAGGCCAGAGTTCCTATGTATATAAGATTGGGTTGGATTTCCTGTGTGAATTAAGGCCAGAGGGCCTGGAATTGTAATGTTAATAACATTTGAATGGTGTTGTGCACTGAGGACAGTGCCAAACCAAGGGGAGGGGGATGTAACATCATGGTTCTAACCCTTATAAACTATAATGTGTTATGTAAATATGACTTAGGTTGGTGAGCCGGTAAAGTTGAAAAGGGGCCAAAGTGCCTAGGAAATGTAACACTCCCTATACATTAATAAAATACACCATTGGTTGCAAGACTGACAAGGACAAAAGAGGTAGGGGGCTATGATTCCATGATAGAGGGGGCTTGAGCGGATAAGTCTTGTTATTATTATTTTATTTACCCATAGTTGATTTTATGGAGAAGAAGGGGTTACATGAGCTTCTTGGGAGGGAGTCCATGTGGCTCTTGTCTTCATGTAATTATTTAAACATCCCTTGGGGGTTGTTTTGGGGTTGTTCTTCCCTTGGTTTGTCCTCTTCTCACCACTTCACTCATTCTTCTTCCTCTTCACTCACTACTTCTAGTTCGTGTGCTCTTAGGTTGAGCATGGAAATGAATGGCAGGAAGAGGAGAGCCATGTTGAATGGTTTTAATGACCTATTGATCATTCCTGGAGGGAATGGATGCCTGTGTGCATGAAATTGATGGTAGTTCGAATGGAACTGTCCACAGCTAAGAGTCCTTGGAATTTCTAGTAGGGATATTTCCTGACCAGTAGCACTAGAGCCCTAGAGAGAAATGGAATAGCCTCAGGGACTGCATGGCAGAGAAAGGTGTTCATTTCTTGGGGTTGTGCAGGCTAAGAGGGAAAGAGAGCTAGAAATTAGGATTGTTGTGAGGTTAGGAAACCTGAGAGCTACTTAGCCAACTACTATGTATTTATACTTGACCTAGGACCCGTCCTTGTGGATTCATAACCCTACCTTGGGGGTGACCTATTATTGAGAGTAAATGAAAAACAACGTCTATGGTTGGGAGGTATGTCCTTTGTCTGCATCTAGTTGGTGAATGTTTACTTGCAAAGATAAGTTCTCTCTGTGTTTTATGTTTAAGGTATTTCGCTATGTATTTAATTATCTCTAAGATATGCATTCTAATGTGTCTGTATGTTGGTTATTTGTTGTGCATGGCAAGTTGTTTATCGCTTTTATGTTGTGGCATGGATCTTGTCGTATGCATGTGGTGTGCATGATCCTAACATTGTTGAGAAACCCTTTGTCTTCGAATTAGAGATCAGAGAACTAAGATGTGGGTCTGCAGCGTGCCTAGCCTATGGGTGGTTGGGTGTGTTGTAGCCTATTTAAGTGGTGTAGCCCGGCCTCTAGGTGGTTGGGTATGTTACATTTGGGCTAGTAAGGTTACAGGTTCAACTTTGGTGGAGTCATATTTTTACACATACCAACCATTGGAGGGGTGCCACGTGGAAGCCCACGACTGGGCCACGCGGCACCATATTCTCCTTGATCTTAACGGCCATTGATCCATGGTTTAGCACCTGATTGGTCCATGATCTCTATTTAAAGACCATGGAGGGTCATTTTCCGATGATTGATTGTGAGAAACTATCTTGTAAAATCTCTCTGTAATCGTTTTCTTTTGCATTAACAAACTGCTCCAAGTGGTCGCATTGGCTGGGGCTGTGGATGTTTCCCCATAGGGGTTTTACCACGTCAAAAGATTAGTGTGTTGATCTTTGATCTAGTTGTGTGAGTGGTTAATGAAGGTGTTTGTCCTCTGTTGGAATACCTGTGTTGTTGAATAGGGACAGGCCCCACACAAATTTTTCCTTGCCACCACCCCTGTTTATTTGGTTGAGGTCCCATGTGATATAGGAGAATCCCAACACAAAACTGCAATACAAATTGGCAAGGCCTAAGAAGCTTCAAAGATCAATGAGCATGGTTGGGTCTGTCGAGTTACGGATGACTTGGATCTTGTTTGGATCAACATGCACACCATGTGCATCAACAATGTAGCCTAGGTACTGGACCCTGATCATGTTGAAGGAGCATATATTCCAAGTTGGAATATAGCTTGTGTTGTCACAGAGTGTGCATAACCTGTTGAATATGTTGCAAGTGTTCTTCCCAAGTCTTGTTGTATATGAGGATGTCATCTAGACACACCACCACAAAATAATTAGTGAAAGTCCACAATAAATAGTCCATCATCCTCATGAAAGTTGTTAGGGAATTTTCCAAACCAAAGGGCATGACCAGCCATTCAAAAAGACCTTATTTTGACTTGAAGGCAATTTTACATACATCTGTCTATTCTATTAGGACCTGATGGTAGCCAAACTTAAGATCAATCTTATTGAAGTATTTGGCCCCCTTGAGTTTATCAAGGAGATCATCGATTCACAGAATCGTGTATTGGTTCCTGATTGTGATTTTATTTAGGGACCAGTAATAAAGGCAGAGTCACAAGGTCCCATATTTCTTCTGCACCAGCATGATTGGGCTTCCACAAGGTGATGAGCTAGGTCGGATGTTCCCCTTGTGGAGCAGTTCTTGGAGTGAAACTTGATCTCCTCATATTCTAACAGAGATAGATGATAGACTGACCCATTGGGTTGTGGTGCATCGGGGGTCAGATCGATGGGATGCTTGACTTGATAGTGCAGAGGTACCCCAGTAGGTGATGAGAAGATGTCTTTGTATTCTTCCACGATTTTATCCAATTGCTTTTGTTGTGTGGAGAGGTCAGTCACGGAGGTCATGGATTTGGTTGCAACTTTTCACTCACTCTGAAATCAAGTCATGAAGAATACAAAATTTTCGATTAGAGAAAATACCTTCCTTCATTGCTTGGCAAAGATCAAGGAAATAACACTAGGTGTGACTACCTCAGGTATCCTATACATATTCTTGTTCAAAGTAATAATAACACTGCGAGGCCTAGACTCATATAAAAAATGACATTTCCATAAATAATGTTGGCCCAAAAGAAAATCATAAAATTCAAGGGGAGAAACATCACATAATAAATCATCTTTGAATGGCTTAATGTCATATTATAGGTGACATTTTTGGTTGATGTGAAGATTGCTTAGTTGACGGAGCCATCTGATAGTGTAGGGCTACGGGTGCGGTGTTGTTGGCAGGTCTAGTCGCTTGATGACCTCTGTTCAGATGAGATTATTTTGTCTACCTCTATCAACGATGAAGTGAAACAGAGCACCTTTCCCCCACATCTGTGAATGAAAGAGTTGGTCGCCTTCCTCTGGCTCATGAGGTTCATCGAGCTGGATCTTGGTGGTAGCAGTGGTGGAAATGGGTTCCGTGTCAATGATTTGTCTCCCCTTTTCTGGTTCTGACTCAGAGTCAGAACCTGCATATGATTCAAAGGCTTTTACCTCGGCCACCAATGACTGCTTTGAGTGGAAATCAACAGTGTTATGCCAGGGGATCTTATGGAAGTCGCACCACTTCCCGACATATTTCTTCATCTTCCCAATATCCTTCTTTTCTTGTGGCTTGGACTGGTTGTCTTGAGGTTTCCCATCTTTTCTTTTTCCTTTGTGTTGTGGGTTGGGGTTGAACTTGCTCTTCTTTTTCTATGAGGAGTTCCCAGACCCAACTGTCACATGTTTTGTTTAAGCTTCTGCTCAGTTTTGACGGCATATCGATAAGCCCCGCCCAAGGATGAGATATCCAAAAAATCCATTTCCATCTGGTTGTATCTATGCGGACTACTGCAGTACTTGAGCACCAGATGTCACACATAATATTTTATACCTAGCTTGGTGCATAAGGTATGGAAGACATTGGTGAACTCTAGCACAGTTTGGTCTCTTTCTTGCCACAGTCTGGTCCATCTTGTATACAAGTCGTCATAACTTCCAACAAGGTAGTATTTTTCCTTAATATCATCCCTGAAGGAACCCCAAGTGGGTGCAAATACAAATAATGTGGATCCCTCTATTTTCTTTTTCTCATAGAAAGTCTCTAACCAATCTTTGACATAGGGGACGACCTCGAGGAGCGCCAATGTAATCTTTTCTCTATCGAAAAATATGTGGACAAAAAAATACCCTTCTAGAAGGTTTAACCATTTATCTATGGCATCTGCATCTATTTGACCTTCAAATATAACAATATCAAAATTGATTTGTACCTTGAAGGGGTCGGCGCCTCCGCTTGAGGCGAATGTGTCATTTGTTGACAACCTTCAAAGTATTTATGCAAAGTTGTTCATAATCTCGTTCCTCTGACGCTCAAGTAATTCCTAGAGAAATTTTTTGAAAGGATTTCCTGTTCCGACATCTTTCATTTCGCCCATCATGGGTGGTTTATTGGGCATGCGAGAGCAGTTTTCCTCAAGAGAAACAAGCTCGAGACCCAACTCTCTATACCCTGATCATGTTGGGGACATGGATTAAAAAAAATGACAAGGAGCGGACTGCTCTCATACCACTGATCTGGATTTAGGAGCGGAACGAAATGAAACCACGGATTTGTAACATTAACACAGAGACACAATGAACAATAACATAGATACAGTAAAACTTTCCTTTTGTTAAATAAGAAATATGTTGAAAAGTGTAAAATGCAGACTGAAAACAAGCTTTCTAGAATGGTGGTAGCTTATCTTTGAGAAGAGATATGATGGATACACTCATTTGTAACAAGATGAGTACAATGAGGCTTTGAAGGCCTTTTACAATAAACATGAATGCCAAAACCCTAGACATCCAAAAACCTAACCCTAGGAGATGAAGCGCAAAAATTCATGTGGAGCCCATTGGGGTAAGTTAGTACATCAAATTCCCGGGGTTGTAACTTTTGCATATGATCTTGTTTTAGGGCACATGATATCTCGTTGGAAAGGCATTGACAAGAAGCTTCATTTAGGGGCTCAACTATATCCTTTGGCTATCATTGAGGTGCTTGATCACAAAAAAGTTACGTTTAGGTTGTTGGAGATACTTCACACACACCTAGGATTTCTTTTTCCTAAGGTTTTCCCTATGTTTATTATTTTTTATTCAGTCTCCTATAGTTTAGGCATAATATTCCTCTAGGAGAATGTTCTCTTCAATTCACACTTCAGTTTGATCAGTTGAGTGGATTCTAGATGCCACATTGGGATTATCACCATTAAGCATTGGGATCATCACTAGCTAATTCACATTATCCTAGGGATCATCACCATACTAGTGCATCACTCACAATTCCTTGATCTCCTCCTCACTTCACTCTATTTCAGTCAGTTAACTGAAGACTAAGAGACTAGTTAACTCAGACTAGGTGGCAGTTCACTCTCGTAACTGCTTGAGAGACTAGACTAGGTGGAAATTTACTACCGTAACTATTGGTATGTGTCTAGATCACACTAGACCACTACTATGGTACCTTGGCTTATCTTCCAGTGTGCATTAGTTGATTTATACAGGCCATATCATGTGTAAATTATCATTCATTCATTTTGTTAATGAGAATTCTTCCATTATTTCTCTCGTGCTTCTCTTTTCTCATTTTTCTTTGTAAATTGTGTATGTCATTTGCTAACTAGATCTATTTTGTGCAAGTCCAACACATTTACATGGTATCATATTCGATGGGTTGTTAGGGAAAAGACACACCAAATTGATTTTCCAGGTACCGAAGATTGAAGACAATGGAAAAATGGAATTTCCAAAATAATTCATTCTTACACCGTATAATTTCTTTGCATGGAAAGAGAAGATGATAATGAATCTTTGAGCCAGAGGATTATATAGGTTAACCATGAACATGGAAACCGAACCAACATTATCCATAGAAAAATCCAAGTATCTAAATCAAATGGATGAAGCGTTTGGAACTATTTGTAGTCTCATTTCTCTTGAACTCCTCTTTCACATTTCCTCCTGTAAAACTCCCAATGAAGGTTGGACCACCATGGAAGGGCTTTTAGGAAAATAGGACGAGATGAGAGGACACATGCTCGAGGTGGAATTGCTCACTTTGGATCCAAAAACCTTCGACAATCTCCAATATTTCTTTACCAAATATAAGGATTTTTTGTTGCAACTCAAGGCTTCCGGGCTTGATAAATATGAGGAGAAACATATGGTTCTTACCATTCTCTCCAAACTTGGTCCATAATACTCACTGTTTGTATCTACATTTCATTCAGATAGTATTACCTCCGGAGCCACCTAGACGATGCCCTCTCTTGAGGCCTTTATCGAGTCTCTGACATGAGAGTTGAACAAGCTCATCAATATGGGAAAAATCAAAGCACCAAAGGCACATGAAATTACTGTGCAATATGTTAGCATTCATCAATATCATAAATCTAAAGACACAGACAAAAGGAAATCACTTGAAAATACAAAGAAGGAAGGGTACTCAAAACCCTTCAACGATGCCTCCAGATGGAAGAAAAGGGCAGAAATGCACTTACTTCCATAAAGTGTTCCACCCAGAATCCACATGTATGTAGAAACAGATAGATCAAATGGCCCAAATACTTTATCAAAACAATCTTGGAGATCGCATCCCCAAGGGTTCCAAGAAGAAGAAGCCAGAAGATCAGAATCTCAAGAAAGACAATTCTAGCCATGCTTTGATTTCCATCAACTCCTCTCTCGATGCTTGGATCATAGATTCAGGTACATCACACCACATGGATTCCACAAAAGAATTATATTCTTCATTGGATGCATGCAAAGGTCCTCCTATTTTTATGGAGGACAACTCTCCAGTCGAGGTCACCGGCAAAGGAAGAATTGAACTTACAAACGGAAGCTTCGAGAATGTGCTACATGTTCCCAAAATTTTCGTCAATCTTCTCTACGTGTATCAGATGAAAAACTCTGGCACCGGAAAGAGATTCATATTCACACCTTATATAGTGGATATCTATGACATGTAAACCAATTCCATGGTTTCTACCAGTGAAGTAAATCATCAATCTCGACTCTACACATTTTCTGAATTTATTGAACCAGATTTTGCATTACTACTTACCCATGTTGATGAAAGCAGTAGGATATGGCACGAAAGCTTTGGGAATTTAAATTTCAGATATATGCAATATCTTAGCAAGCAGGGAATGGTTGATGTTCTATCTTATATCCACTTCTCCAAAGGAATTTGTGAGGGATGTGTTCTTGGAAAACACCCTCAAGAGAAATTCGACAAAGGAAAGACTCAGAAGGATTCCTTTCCTTTAGATCTGATCCATGGTGACCTCATGGGCCCTTTTCCACATCCATCAATCAGTAAAGTAAGGTACGTGCTCATTTTTGTTTATAATTTCTCACATTTCACATGGATTTTGTTTCTCATGAAAAAATAAGAGGTCTTTCAACTCCTTAAAGATTTCAAAGCCCTTGTTGAGACACAGTCAAGAAAGAAAATCAAAGTCCTTCGAACAGATAACGGAGGAGAGTATGTAAACCATTAGATAAAGAATCTTTGTCATGAGGCAGGGATTCAGTTGCAGCACACAGTTCCCTATAATCCACAGCAAAAAAAATTTGTGGAGTGAAAAAATAGATCTCTAAAAGAGATGGCATCTTGGAGAGTACATGCAAAGTCACTTCCACATATATTATGGGTTGAATCAATTAATTTTCCAAACTACATCCAAAACAGATCTCCCCATAGATGTGTCAATGATAAGACCCCCTATGAGGCTTGGAGCATCCTCAAACCGGAAGTGACCCACTTATGTATTTTTGGTTCATGTGCATGGGCGAGGATCCCCTCTAAGAAGAGGAAGGAACTTGATCCACATAGTGTATCTTTGTTGGATACCCTAACAGTGTGAAGGGATACATACTCATTGATATTTCCTCGAACCCTCTCATCATTGAGTGAAGTGTCCAATTCAATAAAAGTGTCTCGCATGTACTTCAACAGCCGCATGCAGACACTTTTGTTCTTCCACCTATCAAAGATGATGAGCATGCACAAGCCAACTCTTCTTCAGATGAGAGTTTTGATTCAGAGGATTCATATGATTTAGATATAGAGTTAGTACATTTAGATGTAGATTCACTGCATGCAGATGAAAATGCAGATCCGGAGTAGAGGCCCAAGTGGGCCAAGACTACTCTTCAAGATGCAGGAGATCTTGTTAGGGATCCATTTGATACTAGGAGGACTTGATATGATTTCAAGGAGACTCCTCTTGCACTCACTTCCATTGAATCGATACCACCCATGCATATTTTCTTGTTTCAGTCTTCAGATCCATAGTCCTATGGCGAGGTTGTTGGAAATCCCTTTTGGGAATTTTCCATGCAGGAGGAGTACAACTCCCTCCTCAAGAACCGAACTTGGGATATGGTTCTTCTTGGCCCTTGGTTATGGAAGGAAGTGAAGAACAAGGAAGGAAAGGTAAAAATTGACCTTTGCAGGAGACATAGTAACTGTCACTGAGTCAAAGTGAGAAAAAGAGCAAGAAAGATGGAGCGAAGTGTGGAAAAGCAAGTCGTTGGATGAGGATATTAGGAATGACAAATCAACAAGGAATAAGGATCGTAGACAACTCAGCAAGTAGAGAAAGCCATCATTGGATGCTTTGGATCATCGCGCAATGAAGAAGGAAAGACAGGCTGGTGAAGCCCAGAAAAAGTGGGTCAAGTTGACCGAGGGTTTTAGACACCTAGGGTTTTGGTATCTAGGGTTTTGGCACCTAGGTTTCAACCTAAGGTTGTTGGTGAGGGATTGTAATGTATAAATAAAGGTCAAGAGGACTTGGGTGGGGTTGTTGTTGGTAATTGTGTATTGGTATGATATTGTTGTTATAACTCTGTTGTGGAGGGAGAGGATTATATTGTGAGATCTTCAGCTGTGTGCGAAGGTCAAGTCCAGCAGTTGGGTGCACAGAAAAGGGAGAGAAAGAGAGAGAAGAAAGAAGATCTGCTAGCGGAGAGCGTAGATAAGAACTGTATGCTTTACCTTAACAAATCATAAGCACAGTTTTGTGGACGTAGCCCTAGAGAGAGGGTGAATCACGTATATTTTGTGTTGTATGTGTGATTGATGGTTGGATCTCTATCATTGTTATATTGTTATTTATAGTCTTATGTTAGATCAGATCTATAGTTGCGCAGGACAGACCTAGTTGATAAGTGATATATGAAGGTTGTATTGTTGTTGTGATAGATCCACTTGATATTCCCCTGATTGTAGACACTCCTGTCCTACAACCCCCCTCTTAGTTGCTTCGGGTGAGATTGCATCTACTTCATAGGTGCTGCCAAAAGGGCCAGTAGTTAGGGCTTGTTGGTGCTCTCCTGGAGTGAACCTCGGGTCTGCCCCTGTGCCAACAAATGGTTCCATTGCTGGGACAGGAATCTATGTAAGGGAATGTCAAGGTGGTTCCCATCGAAGACAAAGATTCAGAAGTGGATAGAGGATCAAGAGAGGGACTTCGTTGAAGCCCAAAACAAGAGCCCTAAGCTAAGTACTGAAGGTTGGCTGCAGAGACACATCTTCACTGATATTCACAAGATATTCTTTGGAGGAATCCATCAATAGCTATATGAGTGGTTAGCTAGGTTAGTCGATACCTAGTTCGATATCAGATCTAGACTTCCCGTGGTCTGGACGTCGGAGTTGATTAAGAAGGTTAAGAGGGTCGACAATGATGTATCAAGGGATGTAGATCATTGGTTCAATAGTACCATTGGAGGGTATATCAACAAATTTTCTGTTGACAGAGCATAATCATATAGCCAGGCTGAGAGATACTTCTTCAAAGGACCCAGAGAAAAAAATTTACAATTTCTAAAGATAAGCATCAAGATGTTGTTGCATGAAAAGAACGTCTTGAAGATACAGTAGATTGGTTGGATCCGAAAAGGCTAATGTTCAACAATTTAGACAGCGACAATGACATAGAAGTTGGACATACGCACAGTGGGAAAGTATTTTGAGGGGTTCACCTTGAGAACCTGTTCAAGTAAAACTATAGAGACGAGGGTTTCTATAGTGGAGAAGAGGAAAATGTAACAGACGAAGAACATTCAGAACCCACCAGAGAAGAGGAAGAGGAAGTTGAAGAACTTTTCCAGAACAAGCCAGAAACATCTGGAATCGCACACTGAGTTGGTACATGAAGCTTGTCCAAGGACTTGCGCAGCCTAAGCCACTAAATGAGATCTAGAATGAACTAGTTGCAAAGTTTAAAAAACCTAAGTCGGAGTCACAGTGTATTACCGAGCTGAAGGAGATCAAACAGAAGGTAGTCGAACATGTTTGGGAGTTCGATCAGAGATTCAAGACCCTAACAGGCCGATTGACTTTTAAGATCCCAGATGAGAAAAACAAAGAATGGTTCATCATTTCTCTTTTACCACACATCAGAGTTCCCCTGATGCAGCAAAAGATTACATCGCAGGCAGAAGCTTTGGAGATCACCATGAATCCTGAATCAACACCTATGGGAGAATCTAGCTCAGGCATGAGCCAAATCTTGAGCCAACTGACTAGTTTGTCTCTGCAGGTTGAGGACATGAAGAAGGACAAGGGGAAGGACAAAAGAGAAGATATATGGTGTGTAAGATGTAGATCTGAAGGTCGTGATAAAGAATAATGTCCCCTGTTTCATGAATATTTGGCCTCAGGAGCGTTGAGCCCCTTGAAGCAAGTTAACCTTCCTTGGTGCGAAGTATGAAGAAACCGACATCGCCCTGGTGAGTGCTATTATATGAATAATTATGTTCGGACACCCACAAACTTGTACTGCACATTCTGTAAGTCTGTAGGGCACGATGATAGAGATTGTAGGGCTTTTGACCTGATTCATGAAAGATCAAGAAACATATACAAGATCCAAGGCAAAGTACACCAAGAAGGAAACAATGCATAGTATAATTATCCAGGAAGAGGAAGTTTCAATCCTCACGGTGGATGCAGAGAATGAGGACGAGGACGAGGTATGGGTCGAGGCCGAGGACAAATAATCTGTTACAACTGCATGAAGCCAGGACATTTAGCAAGGGACTACGAGAATCCTTGCACAACCTGCAGTTATTGAAATTCCTTCTAGCATGTCATCAAGGACTTCCCTTTGCTGCTAGCAAAGCTTCAATAAAGATGAAGACCTCAACAAAACCCGTAAGTGAAACTGATATATATTGAACCTCACGGAGCAGACCCTAGAGTTGTTGTTATCACTCTAGGAGGCACTGCTACAGGAGAAGACAAAGAAGCCCAAGGAAAGACTGCAGATGACTATGGATTCAGGAAAGCTACAGAGAAGACCCCAATGTTCAATGCTAAGAAAGAAAGACAGATATTTGAGGAGGAAAGAAAAGAGTTCAAAGGATATCAAGGGTCTTCATCAAAGAAACAACCAGAAATCCAAGAATATGGCATGCCTCAGGCATTTGATCAGTTTGCATTACCAACATAAGGAAAAGAGGTAAGAAAACTCATGGAATTTTTGTGCACTTGTGTTAAGTTGATTCAAGATAAAATCCCTGTACAAGAATTACAAGATTTAATCAAGCAGTGTGAGCTAGGAAAGATAGACTCCTTACTGAATAGGGAAGTGCACCAAATTGGGAAAAGGAGAAGGACAAATAAAGAATTACACCTGAATGCTCAAATAGGAGAATACGATATAGACCATGTGGTCCTCGACTTAGGGTCGGAGGTCAGTGTCATGATGAAGAAAACCTGGGCACTGATGGGAAAACCAAAGTTTATCTATTCCCCTATCAGGCTTAGAATGGCTAATCAGAAAGTTGTCAGCCCATTTGGATGATTGGAGCATGTCCCTGTGGACATCGATGTAGTTAGAACCTTTGCATATTTTGAAGTAATTTAAATTGTTGATGACAGCTGCCCTTATCTTGCATTATTAGGAATTGATGGGGCCTTCAACAATTCTACTATTGTTGATCTAAAGAAGAGGCATGTGACATTTGAAAGAGATGGCCTTAGGGTCATTTCACATTTAGATCTATATGAGGGTCCTCGAAACACAGATCCTATCAGAGAAGAAGACTAGGTGTACAAACTGGAAAACATCTACAAACTAACAGCCAGACAATAGGATTATATCAATCCTACAGCTGATGGGAATCTGAGTTGGCGAAGCGACATCACATGTTCATCAGACTCAGAAGAAGTGTTGGAGAACCGACAGAACCAGATGTATGGAGTCTCTACCAAAAGATGTGCTAAACTAACCAGAGAGGTTCACTGGATCAGAACAAAAGTAATTAACTTACCCACATTTGATGGGTTGAACTGTTTAGAAAATTTCTTATCAGAGTTTGAGACAAGTGTACCAACACAACAGAGGTTGTTGGAAATGGATGAGGCCATGAAATACACACCAGTAATATGGTGGGGGACTCACAAAGGAAACATCACAGACTGGACATAATGTCAAACTTTGATGACAGTGTGGTTCTCAGGACAAGTAGGAAGCTGTGAAGTGGGGTACACGGGTTGAAGTATCTTAAAGGACCATGTGCAAAGTTGTGAAGAGGCCTGGAGTGACATTCCTCCAGAACAATGGGTGCACAGATTCATTAACACGCTTGACACAATCCCTATCAACTGGTACCTTCAAGCGGAGTTGTGCCTCGTCACTTCATATTGGGAAGGTATGATCCAGAATTTTGTAACCACCTTTTTGTTTGAAAGTGAATTTCCTTTAGTAGACCAAGAATTACAGATTGTGAGACAGAAAGTATTTAAGGAGGCATTTTCCCTCCCTTTGGACAAATAAGATGATGAATGGACTGTGCCATTCCATATATTGTAAGGATGTTACAACATTAATGCTGATGAAGATGATGATCTGAGGAAGGTAAAAATCATTGAGACAAAAGGTAACAGAAATGTGGAAGTACCAAGAGTTGAGTTGTCATTCATAGGACAATCGATCAAAATAAAGAAAGTCAATATTGAGATAGAGGAGACACCGAAGCTTGCCAATGTCGGAGATTATTTGGATGCTGCTACCATTGACAAGATTACAGAGTTATTACATGAATATCAGGACTTGTTCCTGACAAAGTTCACTGATATGAAGGGAATCAAAGGGCCTATGGGTGAGATGAGAATACCTTTGAAACCAGATGTGAAGCCAGTCAAGAAAAGACCTTACAGACTGAACCCGAAATACAAGGAAAAAGTGAAGATCAAGCTCGACAGAATGCTGGAAGCAAGGATTATTGAACCTGTCGAAGAGTCGGAGTGGTTCATCCCTATGGTGGTACAAGACAAGAAGACAGGAGAAATAAGGATCTGTGTGGACCTTATAAAGTTGAATGATGCCTGCCTGCATGACCCTTTCCCTACACCATTCACAGATGAAGTGTTGGATAATGTGGGAGGCCAGGAAGTATATTCTTTTATAGAAGGATTTTTGGGATACCATTAGATCCACATTTCCAAGGAGGACCATCATAAGACTATTTTTTCCATAGAGTGGGGATCCTACCAATATACAATAATGCCATTTGGATTGAAGAATTCCCCAGCCATCTTTTCCAGGGTGGTGGTCGAAGCGTTCAAAGAATTTTTGCATAAATTTTTAGAGGCATACTTTGATGACTGGACTGTTTTTAGTTTGTTGCAAAATCATATTGAATGTCTAAGGCTACTGTTGGACAAATGCAGGCAGTGTCAAATTGATTTGAATTTGAAGAAATGCATCTTCTTCTCACCATTTGGAGTTCTATTGGGTCATATTGTATGCAAGTAGGGATTGTTGGTTGACCCATCTAATATTGCAAGTATAGTTGATTTGCCACCTCCTACTTTAGTCAAACAATTACACACTGCACTGGGCCATACTAGATATTACAGAAAATTTATCAAAGGATATGCCCAAATTATAGCACCAATGGAGAAGTTGCCAAAGAAGGACTTCCAGTATGAGTGGACAGATGAATGTCAGTAGAGCTTTGACATGCTGAAATAGAAGATGGTTACAACACCTATTCTGGTTTTTCCAGATTGGAGCAAAGAATTCCATGTGCATGTCGATGCATCTTCTCTTGCATTAGGAGCAGTACTGGCACAACCTGGAGAAGGGGATATTGATCATCCATTAGCATTTTCCAGTAGGAAGCTATCCACAGATGAAGTTAATTACACCACTACAAAGAGAGAGAGGCTAGCCATGGTGTATGCACTGCAAAAATTTCGCCACTACTTGTTGGTAGGACACTTTAAAATGTTTATTGATCACTCCGTGTTGAAGTACCTATTTAACAAGCCAGTGTTGGGGGGGTGAATATGCAGAAGGCTTCTGCTGTTTCAAGAATATGATTTTGAGATCATAGTTAAGCTAGGAAGAATGAACAAGGGCCCATACCACTTATGAAGGTTGGAACATGGCGAAGAACCTACCAGTTTGGAGGATACATTACCAGATGGACATCTGCTCTCCATTAGAAAGATTTATGACCACTTCAAAGACATAGTCCAGTTCCTGTCAACAGGAATGGTTCCAAGTGAGTATACAATTCCTCAAAAGAAACAACTAGTGGTGTGTGCTACAGACTTTTCACTTATAGCTGGACAGTTGTACAAAATGGGACCAGATGAAGTATTAAGGAGGTGTGTTATGGATACAGAGCGACCATTGATCCTCGCAGAATCTCATGAAGGCATCACAGGAGGACATTACGCAAGGAAAGAAACTACGTAGAAGGTTCTGTGAGCTGGCCTTTGGTGGCCGATGTTACACAGAGATGCTAAAGAGTATGCCAGAGCATGTGATGTATGCCAGAGAATTAGAAAACCATCCCGAAGAGATGAAATGCCATTAGCATCGCAGATGACCCTACAAGCATTTGAAAAGTGGGTCATTGACTTCGTGGGACCTATACACCCCCCAGGAAAGTGCATAGGAGTAAGGTACATTATTACTGTGACAAAATACTTAACCCGATGGGTCGAAGCCAGAGTAGTCAAGGACTGTAGTGCAACTATAGCTACGCATTTTATATTTGATGACATAATAACCAGGTTTGTATGCCCTAAGATCCTTATGAGTGATCAAGGTACACACTTCATCAATAAGACATTTGAAGCCCTAACTGAAGAATTTGCAGTCCACCATCAAAAGAGTACACCTTACCATCCACAAGCAAATGGAACGGTTAAATCATTCAATAAGATTTTGGAAACAACATTGACAAAGATTTGCAGTGTGAACAGGGATGACTGGGATTTAAGAGTACTAGTAGTACTCTGGGCTTATAGAACCACTTGCAAGAAATTAACAATGCAGACCCCCTTCAAGTTGGTTTATGGTCTTGAAGTTGTTTTCCAATGAAATAATTAGTACCAAGCCTAAGAATTATTGCATTTACAGACATGGATGATACCAGCATTGTTCGTGAGAGGCTTGCACAGTTGGTTGAAATGGAAGAAGACAAATTCATTGCAGGATTCCATCAGCAAGTTCAGAAGGAATGAGCGAAGGCCTATCATGACAGGCACATCAAGAAGAAGACATTCAAGCAAGGTGATTTAGTACTGGTGTATGACAGTAAGTTTATCAAACACCCTGGGAAGTTCAGAACACATTGGCTCGGACCATATGAGATTGCCTATGTTACAGAAGGAGGAGTTGCACAG
>JZKD02S0363671.1:0-18765 GCA_000966675.3 Picea glauca | reverse complement strand
GAAGAAGATGAATGGTACATAGACAGTGGATGTTCTTCACACATGACCGAGGATCAAGACAAATTCATTAGCTTGAAGAGAAAGGGTGGCAATGTTTCATTTGGAGATGACTCATTTGCCAAAATACTTGGAGAATGTGTAGTAGAGATCGGAAGAAAAAATGTAAAAGCAAAGAATGTCCTATTGGCTTAAGACTTGAAGCATAATCTACTCAGTGTTAGTAAAATGTGTGATTAAGGATACACTCTTACGTTTGACTCCCGAAAATGTAAAATCAGAGAAAATAACTCAGGAATATTGGTTGCAACTGCAATAAGAACACCGAACAACATATACATCCTAGACATGAAGAAAAGAGAGAAGACATAAGCCACACAAAAGAATTCCAAGGAAGAAAAAGTCCCAAAGACCAAAAATAAGAATGAAGTATTATTGAGTGCCACATGTTCAGGGGGAGCATCCCCAAAGAAGAAGTTCGCCTTATGCCATTGAACTCAGGGGGAGAAGCCCTACCCTTTTCCATTGATGTCAAAGGGGGAGAGAAATTGGGATCATGATGATAGGGGGAGCATGAGTGTTGCCATCAATGGAAAATGGGGATATTGTTGGAATATTAATTGTTTGCATTGACATCAACCCTAGTCATTGGTTTTGGACCACAAGATTGATGAAGGTATTTGGACATGAAGGAAAATGTACATGCATAAACAAAAGGCATGGATGGATAACATACATCATGTTGTTTCCGGTGGCATGTCATGTGGATCCTCATGGTTGAGGAGAAATGAATTTTTGAATATGACAAAGTGAATTGAAGAAGGAAGTACATGTAGGCCCTGAAGATAATTAAAGAAAAGAATTACNCCCTAATGTTAAAAGGAAGTGACATAAATGGTATAAATAAATATCATTATACATTCATTTGATACACAAGTTAAATCTGAGAGGAAATAAGAAGTAAAGAAGGCCGGATTTTAAGGGAGGATGAATTCTTTTGGTGATGTGTTCTAAGTATCAACAATTCCAACACTTCTTCAAAAATTCCTTCTCGAAAAGGGAGTCGATGACATCATCAAATACCGACCAAGATTGGTCACACCATTATCGAATAACAACTTCCAAGAAATAGACAAAAGGTGGGAAGCATTTCTTGATGCAAAGTGCAAAGATACAAGAGAAGCCTGGGATTACTTCTTGAAAAAATAAGCATGGCCATTGCTCCCAACTTAGAGTAAGTCGGGTTAGAAATGGGGGGTCGGTCGAGATTGTGAGATGTCATAAAAACAAGAAGTAGCATTTCCCAAGCCCAAATGTCGTCGAGAGGAAAACAAGCCCATAATCAATCCACGAATATCTAGAAAATAGAATGAGACAAAAGACAACAGAAACGAGAAGATATTTGTAACCAGTGGAACAATAAAAAGTCGAATAGAAATATGTTAGGGGAAGGTCATCAGTCAGAGCGCGTAAGCTGTATGAGTCAGACAAAGATCGACCAGATTTAGCAATAACAACAATCACAGTGACACCTTACAGATACAATGACGCAGAATTGAACCTCCATCAACCAATCAACGAACTGGAAAGTATGGAATATGAAGAATCTGGACCAACTTTACATACATCCCCCGCACTAGAAACCAGTCCAAGGATAAGATAATTTCTTCAACAAATGCTAAATATCAACGACCAATCGACAATATTATGGTACAGAACATGTGACCTGGAAACCGATGAGACACATTGATTGTCAAACCCGAACGAAATGAATTTGAAAATATGATTATTCAAATCAAAGACCTCACTGACTTGACCCCCCTGCCACATCTAATATGAAGAGAAGAAATTAACTATAATATGGAAATGACACAACCATTGGAACAAGGTTGGTCAAATACAAAGATCAAAGTTCCCAAACTGAGGACACATATTCCATACTCAAGAAGAAACAACTATTCCTTGAGTATCATACTTCGTCGGATGCAGACAAAACCCGACCAGAAGATTCCACGGCTAAGACAAAAGCAGTAGTAATTCAAGAACCAATAAAACCAAGTGTCCCCACCAAGAAATTAAAAATGGGACTCAATTATATCCCCGTCTATGAAAAGTTTGTATGTGAGGCAGTCGATATTATAGATGAAGATAAGTAGATGGCGCAATTCAGAGCTTCATTGTGCCATTACGTCTTAACCTGGTTCATGAACTACAT
Organism: Picea glauca; assembly: GCA_000966675.3. Classification (NCBI taxonomy): domain Eukaryota; kingdom Viridiplantae; phylum Streptophyta; class Pinopsida; order Pinales; family Pinaceae; genus Picea; species Picea glauca. The sequence continues at coordinate 16,553 of JZKD02S0363671.1, read as the reverse complement.
CAAAAAAAAAAATTGTTCAAAGGAAGAAATAAAGAATAGTTTTCTAACATTCTTTAAAATCCAGGACATCACACATCTAGTAGCACAAAAGCTAAAATAAATCAAGCAAATACTAGGCAAGTCGGTACGAGAATATGGAAAAATATTTAAATACCTCTTAAGTCAAATCCCGTTGATGATCGATTGGAAACTGCTAGTCCAATGGTATGTAGTTGGGTTACTACCAAGAATCATATATCTGTTACGCCTATACGAGATAACCAACTATGAAGACGTGTTACAAAAGGCACAATGAGTCGAGTCAGATGACAATATTCCGTCGACTTCTTCGACGATAGAAAGACTTGAGGAAAAGATAGAACATTTTCAATAAACTATCAAAAGTATAACCATATGAAGAAATGAAATATGGTGCACCACATGCACTGCAGACGGGAACACACAAGACAATTGTCCCCTAACTAAGTGCATAGAAATTATAGACATCTATCAAGTACAAGCCTAGAAATATTGTAACATATGTGAATACTTAATTGATCATAACATACAAGATTTTCCACACAATCTAAAAAACACAAAGTGGTGCCACATCTGTGAAGATTCCGTTCATTGAACTTCACAGTGCCATCTAAATGCGAGAAATCATAATAATATAAGAACTGTCTATCACACAGAAACCACCAACTAAACAAACAACTATGGTCAAAGAGATGATTATTTTGGTGGTCCTAGTCGAGGTTGAGGAGGTCAACACAGATTTGGTGGTAGAGGTTGAGGTCGTGGATGACCATATTGTGCTAATTTCTAGAAAAATGATCACAACAATGGAGACTGTACTATTAAAGACATGATTGATCTAAATTTCTACAACATATGCGGTATTGGAGATCACTCCATGTAAGACTATACGATAGTGCTCGACAAGATTATACCTAGAAAGACTATGACCCTATTACATGCAATATCTAAAGAAGACATAAGGAAATCTAAGAATATACATATTGTTACAAGGTCAGGTGCAGGACACGACATCCATACTCCACCACAAAACTATCAAAGAAAAAAGGCTAATGACTTTCCAAACCCAGATAAGGAAGAAAAAATAATGAGAGAAGCTCTTAAATTCTCCAGGAATGAAACATAAGATCAACAAAATCCAAGAATTCGATATGACGACATCATCTAGGAATTTTTGCAACTACTCAAAGAAATATAGTCGATAGGTAGGCTACTCGACTTACTCAACATACTGTGAGAATAGAAAGATGGTCAGAAACCAACTAAGGATGAAAAACACATTTCTTAAAAAATAAAAGATTATGATCCACGATTCGACTTGGAAATCGAAGGAATGATGGTCAATTAGGTGGTAGTCGATTTTGGTTCACAGGTTAATATTTTACCAAAAGAAATGTGAATATGAATGGGCCGACTCAACCTAACACCCACATTGAATTATCTTAAGTTAGTTGATCAAAGATTAATAGAACCAATAGGAATACTAAGAAATGTCGATACACAAATTATGGGAATACCGAATTCAGTCGACTTTGAGGTGATCGACCTTGTCAAAGGAATGCCAACATATGCAGCTCTTGTTGGTTGGCCATGAGGCCGATGAATGAAAGAAACTATCAACCTAGAAAGAGATAGAATCAAATTAAAAGGAAGTGGGAGAAAAATAATTCTTCCTCTGGATCCAAAGGAAGGAAAACTATGGATGGAGTCATGGGATGAAGATCAAGAAGCCAAATGATTATATCAAATAAATAATGAACAAAAGGACTATATTGAACCGACCACCCTATACAACTGGAAAATAGAGAATTATGAAGCACATGCAAAAGACTGTTGTTCTATCGAAGTTATTCCAAAGAAACATCTTAAGACATGCTATTAATCAATCCAGGCTGTACCACAAGTGTATGAAAAAATATCTTGACAAACTCCCACTCTCATTCCGACAGACATTTAGATAAACAAACCCTTGCGATACAGTAAACGACATACCCCGTTGACTCACGTGGAAGAGGCAGAAAAATCCATAGGCAAGCAAGGAAGAACAAAGAGTCTTGTAGAAACTTTTACAGGACAAGATACAAGATGGTGGGAAACACATTCCCCCCGATTAAAAACATGGACGACTGTGTCAACATACTTCATTGAAAGATTCTATGAAAAGAGCCTTCTCCTTGCGACTCTTTCGTATAAATAAAAATAAGTCATGGCACCTCTCCCTACAACCCAAAATATGTAGATATTCCTACATTTAAACTCAACTACAATCCAACATAGCATATCCAAAATTGCGAAAGAAAATGGCGAAGAATTGGATACAAGGATGAAAGGGTATGGCTCCACATGTTCCCAAGTATATTAGATAGAATTCCAAGAAAGTGGTACAAAATTGAAGAAGCTTGCAGTCACACTTTGAACTAGGCTGAAATCAAAAGAAATTTTGTTCAAGACTTTGAATTTAATCCCGTAGAGGAGAATTTGAAAGACGCAACAATCCAAATAAAAATATTTTTAAAAATTCCTTCACCATATCGAAAGAAATAAAAATCAAAGATGTTGATTGATGAAGGATCGACATCGAAATGCAACTTGGTGTTGGTAGAAAACAAGGGAATATTGACTGCTCAGAGGATTGATATGGAGAATACAAAATGGTCGGGACAAAGCTTCCAATGGAATAAATACCATCCATCATTACATAATCATGTGAAATCAATATTAGTCATAGCCACATAACACAAAGAGGACCCATAACAAGTCGACTTTCCAAAAATCTTTAAGAAAATTGAAGAAGGAGATCACCATCTTGACGAAGCAAAGCCACCAGTATAGATGGAAACAAAAATAAGAACGAAAGAATTCGACATATAAAAATGACCGACCAAAAATGGTGAGAGTAGGTGATTATTTGTCTGATAAGAAAACAACTGACATAGTCAGTCTATTAAACGAGTACCAATATATTTTTGCACATGACTATAAGGGCCTGAAAGGACTTGTAGAGGAAATGGGTGAAATGAAGATCAAACTGATTCCAGGAGCGAAGCTAATTAAAAAATGATCGTACAAGTTAACACATAAGTACAAACCAATCATTCAAAAGGAGATCGAAGGAATGTTACAAGAAAACATTATTTATCCTATTGAAAAAGTAGAATGGACGAGTCCGATGGTGGTACAACCAAAGATGCATAATCCAAAAAAGTTAAGAATCTGTGTCGAATTTTGGGGACTAAACAAAAATATTGTGACAGACCTATTCCCCACCCCTTTTGCTGATGAAATAATAAACAAAGTCATTGGCCATGAATTGTATTCATTTACTGATGGATTCTCAGGATATAACCAAGTGCCAATCGCAAAATAAGATCAGGAAAAAAAAACTTTCGTATTAGAATTTGGATCTTTTTCCTACATAGTCATGCCATTTAGACTAAAGAACACACCAATAGTTTTTTCAAGAATAGTGGTCAAATCATTCCAAGAGTACATCTACAAAATCATGGATGTATACTTCGATGATTGGAAAATATATAGTCTACTCAGAAACCACATACAATGGCTACGACTTATGTTAGAACGTTGCAGAAAGATTCAACTATCAATTAACATCAGAAAATGCATATTTGCCACACCTAGTGGAATCTTGCTTGGACACGTGGTATGTAAATATGGACTGAAGGTCGATATAGCTAAAATGAATATTATCCTTGATCTAAAACCCCTTGTAAATAGAAAACAAATCAAAATTCTATTGGGTCATACTGGTTACTACAAGAAGTTTATACGCCACTACTCATACATCAATTTCCCAATGGACGAGCTTCTATGAAAAGATGTTGAAATCAAATGGAGCCAAGACTACGAAGAATCCTTCAAATTTGTAAAGTAGAGGTTGGTCAAAGCGCCTATTCTCAAATTTCTATACTGGCAAAGAAATTTTCATGTCCATGTCGATGTATCAAACGTAGTTGTTGGGTCGGTTCTCGCTCAACCATATGATGACACAATGGATCACCCAAATGCATATGCAAGTCAAAATCTGAATAAAGCAGAAATAAACTATTCAACCATAGAACGTGAAGCCTTATCAATGATCTTTTCACTTCAAAAGTCCCATCATTATTTATTGGAAAACCCTTTTACATTTTTTACAAACCACCAAGCATTGAAATACTTAGTCAATAAACCAATCCACCAAGGAAAGATATTTCGTTGGTTATTACTATTTCAATAATTTGAATTTGATGTAATCATCTGACTAGGGAAAAAGAACGTTTGACCTGATCACCTATGATGACTAGAAACAGGATAAGATTTGATATGCATAGACGATGACGTACCAAATGCACACTTGTTCAGAGTAGAAGTTGCACCTAAGGATTTAGAGGATGTTTCCACTTTCTTAGAAGAAGGAAAAACTCTGGAGGACCTTCCGACAAACAAAAAGAAAAATCTAGCCATGAAAGCTACACCATTCACAATCATTAATGGACACTTATTCAAAATGGGAATGGACGATGTGCTAATGCGTGCCATACCATGAACGAGGGGATATCACCAACGAAGCCCATGTAGGAGCAGTTGGAGGACATTTTCATTCCAACAAAACAACCAACGAATAAAAATTTCATCTCCCAGTATTATTCGAACAAATTTCAAGGTCAACACAGAAAGTGAAAAGAGTAGAGCAGTTGACGAAGCTAGCATCAAAACTCTAGACACAACAACTCAGTTAGAATTAGAAATTTGAGTCGGTCGATCGAATAAATATCTTGTCTCTTCTTATTATATACTTCTCTCCCTCTTTATCCATCTATACTTCTTCATCTATTGTAATTTTGTAAAGCAAAATATGAGAAAAAATTATGTTGTATAACCCTCTCTTGCTTGGGACAAGCAAGGAATTGAGGTGGGGGGAGATGTTGTAGGGGCTAGTATACCCTACCGATCAGACCTGATCATCGAATTAGACTTTTTAGTTGACTGACGTAGTTAGAAGTAGAATTCGGTCAGAGTCTATGATAACCGATCGACCCAGGAAGTTAAGAAATTACAACTTCCTATTAAGAGGTATAAATAGATAATCACATGAAGACTCGAATAGATTCATGGGAGAGGATATGTGTAATTGTGTTGTACTATCTATCATATAATAAAATGACTCTTCTTTGGGCTCTCATTACTTGTGTATGTCTATAGGTCTATGTGTATGCATCTCTATAATGGCTATGTAATGTTCTGTTGGTAACACTCTCTACTTTCCCTTAGATTACAACACACCTCCTACCTTAGTGGGAAAGGAAGATCATTGATTGAAACTACAATCACAGATTTATCTTGAAGAAAACTTGAGGTCATTAAATGGTGATTCAACTCCTAGTCCTTTGACTAAGAAGTTTACTATTCATTGCTTTTTTGTTGACTCAAGAGACATTTTCTTTCAGGCATGACACTACTATGTGCTCAAACTTGAAGCAAACCCTACAAAGAAACATTATATGTTCGTAGTTAATAACTTGTGCTCAATTACAATTCTCACACTCCCATATAATTTTATCTAAGAGACCTTGCTCATATCTACATATGTGTGTAGTTAAGAAACATTATAAAAGTACTTCCTTCTATTTTTTAGCTAAAGGTAATAATTTTTCTCAAAGTGTTACCAATGGGCATATGGTTTTTGTCATTCCAACGTTCAAACAAAAGACTAGGTGTTATAGCGAGATTTGCCTCACCATTGCTATCTTGCACAAAGGGCCTTTTTGCATTTACCTATGTAGACTTGTCATTCCTTTTTGATGAATCTAGAGACAAAAGTATACATTTTTCCACATATACGCCCCCTATCTTCTATGCAAGATGCGTATACACTGGCTGCTCCACTACATCCCACGTACATTAGGATTTGTGCCAAAAAATATAAAATGAGGTTGGGTTTCCATGTCACGACAGAATATCTCTGATCCTTGGCCTTCCACATACTGGAAATGTTCCAACTCGACCCTTCAGTTGCATTCTAAGAAGCTATAAAAGCACAATTTCGAGCTATGGGAAAAAAGGAGAAAGCATTCAACTTTGAGAGAAAAGTTACTCTAGAGAAATTACTTGAGATTGAGTCTGCATCCCTTTATCCCTCAATTCTGAACACAGTGTTCAGGCCCCCAAGATATTTCCTTATTGTTGAGAGAACCTCATTGAATCTCTTCTATGAGCTTTCCTTTGGTGGAGGATTGAAGTGGTGGAGGCTAGTTGGAAGGAACTTGGTTTCTTGGTTTCGAACCGTGCCGACACAGAAGTCTATAATGTTGTCACTTCTGCTGATCAATTATTAATAGAAATACTCCTTTCCCGTCCTATTGGTATATTTCAAATACATGATTATTATCCATGGGTGTGTTTGTAATGTTTATTAATGGATTATTCTATCTAATGTGCTAACCCCTTTATATCATCACTATATACTTGCTCTGCTAGTTTGTTAAGAACTTATTGTAGGCATAAATCTTTGGGTTGAAGTGCTCAACGGTGGAACATCATCAAACGTTGGATCTAGGTAGGCCTCTTTCTTGTCTTGCACATTAGTTTATATAGTATATGTTGGAATTGAGTTGATTTTTGTAGTCATACCTTTTTGTTGTGGTTTACCCTTGGCCATAGAGAGTTTTTCTCTCGTAACACTAGGCACTCTTACCAAAATAAAAACCTTTGTTATTTATTTTGCAAGCAGGTTGAAACCAAGATGCCCTAGCTTCATAAATATTCCAACCTTATCAATAAACTAGAGACCCTTGCTAGCAACACTTGCTATTTCCAACTTTAAAATAATAGTGAGAAGAAAAAATGCTTTTTCATTTGTGTGGATCAACATCAAATACTCTAGTAACATACCCTGCAAATCAACAATCCATTTTTAGATACTTTTTAATAGTGATGGCCATAAGACATTAAATCAAAGTAGCATCCCATATTTCAAGTAAAAGTAACAGTCATCCTTAAACCATGCTTGATAAATATTTACAGTCGGAGTTGAGTTTTCCTTATCCACAACAAAATATGAAGCCTTTGAATTCTTAGAAAGCGATGGGGAATTCATTGGGATTGACTTGTTGGAAAAATTAACACTACCAGAGGGTTCCTCCGAATGAAGAAGAATGTCTTTAAACAAAGTTGATTTACCTTCATTGACCACTTCAAATGGATACAGTTTTGGAGTTGAGAAGAGGATTTCATCCTTTATGCCTGAAGCCTCCATGTATGATCCAAATTAGATCTGCATGACAACAATTGTCTTTCGACTCAGGTTCCTCAAGGATCGAAAAAAGAAAGGTTTGAGGCTATGGATGAGGTAGCAGAAAATGTTGATGGAATGAAGGGCCCCATGCCATATTGATCGGTTTCCACACCTACATTAATATAGTTATCTTAATGAAAGCATATAGTTGAAAATACAATATATTAAAAATATAGTGAGAAGAAAAAAAAGGAAATTATGTATTTAAATAATGAAACATGAGAAACTATTCCTCAAGTGCTTAATGAGAAAAGACAAAAAAGGAGAAGCTAATGTTGGGCTCGGGGAAGNCCCTAATGTTAAAAGGAAGTGACATAAATGGTATAAATAAATATCATTATACATTCATTTGATACACAAGTTAAATCTGAGAGGAAATAAGAAGTAAAGAAGGCCGGATTTTAAGGGAGGATGAATTCTTTTGGTGATGTGTTCTAAGTATCAACAATTCCAACACTTCTTCAAAAATTCCTTCTCGAAAAGGGAGTCGATGACATCATCAAATACCGACCAAGATTGGTCACACCATTATCGAATAACAACTTCCAAGAAATAGACAAAAGGTGGGAAGCATTTCTTGATGCAAAGTGCAAAGATACAAGAGAAGCCTGGGATTACTTCTTGAAAAAATAAGCATGGCCATTGCTCCCAACTTAGAGTAAGTCGGGTTAGAAATGGGGGGTCGGTCGAGATTGTGAGATGTCATAAAAACAAGAAGTAGCATTTCCCAAGCCCAAATGTCGTCGAGAGGAAAACAAGCCCATAATCAATCCACGAATATCTAGAAAATAGAATGAGACAAAAGACAACAGAAACGAGAAGATATTTGTAACCAGTGGAACAATAAAAAGTCGAATAGAAATATGTTAGGGGAAGGTCATCAGTCAGAGCGCGTAAGCTGTATGAGTCAGACAAAGATCGACCAGATTTAGCAATAACAACAATCACAGTGACACCTTACAGATACAATGACGCAGAATTGAACCTCCATCAACCAATCAACGAACTGGAAAGTATGGAATATGAAGAATCTGGACCAACTTTACATACATCCCCCGCACTAGAAACCAGTCCAAGGATAAGATAATTTCTTCAACAAATGCTAAATATCAACGACCAATCGACAATATTATGGTACAGAACATGTGACCTGGAAACCGATGAGACACATTGATTGTCAAACCCGAACGAAATGAATTTGAAAATATGATTATTCAAATCAAAGACCTCACTGACTTGACCCCCCTGCCACATCTAATATGAAGAGAAGAAATTAACTATAATATGGAAATGACACAACCATTGGAACAAGGTTGGTCAAATACAAAGATCAAAGTTCCCAAACTGAGGACACATATTCCATACTCAAGAAGAAACAACTATTCCTTGAGTATCATACTTCGTCGGATGCAGACAAAACCCGACTAGAAGATTCCACGGCTAAGACAAAAACAGTAGTAATTCAAGCACCAATAAAACCAAGTGTCCCCACCAAGAAATTAAAAATGGGACTCAATCATATCCCCGTCTATGAAAAGTTTGTATGTGAGGCAGTCGATATTATAGATGAAGATAAGTAGATGGCGCAATTCAGAGCTTCATTGCGCCATTACGTCTTAACCTGGTTCATGAACTACATCAAAAAACAAAATTGTTCAAAGGAAGAAATAAAGAATAGTTTTCTAACATTCTTTAAAATCCAGGACATCACGCATCTAGTAGCACAAAAGCTAAAATAAATCAAGCAAATACTAGGCAAGTCGGTACGAGAATATGGAAAAATATTTAAATACCTCTTAAGTCAAATCCCGTTGATGATCGATCGGAAATTGCTAGTCCAATGGTATGTAGTTGGGTTACTACCAAGAATCATATATCTGTTACGCCTATAAGAGATAACCAACTATGAAGACGTGTTACAAAAGGCACAATGAGTCGAGTCAGATGACAATATTCCGTCGACTTCTTCGATGATAGAAAGACTTGAGGAAAAGATAGAACATTTTCAATAAACTATCAAAAGTATAACCATATGAAGAAACGAAATATGGTGCACCACATGCACTGTAGACGGGCACACACAAGACAATTGTCCCCTAACTAAGTGCATAGAAATTATAGACATCTATCAAGTACAAGCCTAGAAATATTGTAACATATGTGAATACTTAATTGATCATAACATACAAGATTTTCCACACAATCTAAAAAACACAAAGTGGTGCCACATCTGTGAAGATTCCGTTCATTGAACTTCACAGTGCCATCTAAATGCGAGAAATCATAATAATATAAGAACTGTCTATCACACAGAAACCACCAACTAAACAAACAACTATGGTCAAAGAGATGATTATTTTGGTGGTCCTAGTCGAGGTTGAGGAGGTCAACACAGATTTGGTGGTAGAGGTTGAGGTCGTGGATGACCATATTGTGCTAATTTCTAGAAAAATGATCACAACAATGGAGACTGTACTATTAAAGACATGATTGATCTAAATTTCTACAACATATGCGGTATTGGAGATCACTCCATGTAAGACTATACGATAGTGCTCGACAAGATTATACCTAGAAAGACTATGACCCTATTACATGCAATATCTAAAGAAGACATAAGGAAATCTAAGAATATACATATTGTTACAAGGTCAGGTGCAGGACACGACATCCATACTCCACCACAAAACTATCAAAGAAAAAAGGCTAATGACTTTCCAAACCCAGATAAGGAAGAAAAAATAATGAGAGAAGCTCTTAAATTCTCCAGGAATGAAACATAAGATCAACAAAATCCAAGAATTCGATATGACGACATCATCTAGGAATTTTTGCAACTACTCAAAGAAATATAGTCGATAGGTAGGCTACTCGACTTACTCAACATACTGTGAGAATAGAAAGATGGTCAGAAACCAACTAAGGATGAAAAACACATTTCTTAAAAAATAAAAGATTATGATCCACGATTCGACTTGGAAATCGAAGGAATGATGGTCAATTAGGTGGTAGTCGATTTTGGTTCACAGGTTAATATTTTACCAAAAGAAATGTGAATATGAATGGGCCGACTCAACCTAACACCCACATTGAATTATCTTAAGTTAGTTGATCAAAGATTAATAGAACCAATAGGAATACTAAGAAATGTCGATACACAAATTATGGGAATACCGAATTCAGTCGACTTTGAGGTGATCGACCTTGTCAAAGGAATGCCAACATATGCAGCTCTTGTTGGTTGGCCATGAGGCCGATGAATGAAAGAAACTATCAACCTAGAAAGAGATAGAATCAAATTAAAAGGAAGTGGGAGAAAAATAATTCTTCCTCTGGATCCAAAGGAAGGAAAACTATGGATGGAGTCATGGGATGAAGATCAAGAAGCCAAATGATTATATCAAATAAATAATGAACAAAAGGACTATATTGAACCGACCACCCTATACAACTGGAAAATAGAGAATTATGAAGCACATGCAAAAGACTGTTGTTCTATCGAAGTTATTCCAAAGAAACATCTTAAGACATGCTATTAATCAATCCAGGCTGTACCACAAGTGTATGAAAAAATATCTTGACAAACTCCCACTCTCATTCCGACAGACATTTAGATAAACAAACCCTTGCGATACAGTAAACGACATACCCCGTTGACTCACGTGGAAGAGGCAGAAAAATCCATAGGCAAGCAAGGAAGAACAAAGAGTCTTGTAGAAACTTTTACAGGACAAGATACAAGATGGTGGGAAACACATTCCCCCCGATTAAAAACATGGACGACTGTGTCAACATACTTCATTGAAAGATTCTATGAAAAGAGCCTTCTCCTTGCGACTCTTTCGTATAAATAAAAATAAGTCATGGCACCTCTCCCTACAACCCAAAATATGTAGATATTCCTACATTTAAACTCAACTACAATCCAACATAGCATATCCAAAATTGCGAAAGAAAATGGCGAAGAATTGGATACAAGGATGAAAGGGTATGGCTCCACATGTTCCCAAGTATATTAGATAGAATTCCAAGAAAGTGGTACAAAATTGAAGAAGCTTGCAGTCACACTTTGAACTAGGCTGAAATCAAAAGAAATTTTGTTCAAGACTTTGAATTTAATCCCGTAGAGGAGAATTTGAAAGACGCAACAATCCAAATAAAAATATTTTTAAAAATTCCTTCACCATATCGAAAGAAATAAAAATCAAAGATGTTGATTGATGAAGGATCGACATCGAAATGCAACTTGGTGTTGGTAGAAAACAAGGGAATATTGACTGCTCAGAGGATTGATATGGAGAATACAAAATGGTCGGGACAAAGCTTCCAATGGAATAAATACCATCCATCATTACATAATCATGTGAAATCAATATTAGTCATAGCCACATAACACAAAGAGGACCCATAACAAGTCGACTTTCCAAAAATCTTTAAGAAAATTGAAGAAGGAGATCACCATCTTGACGAAGCAAAGCCACCAGTATAGATGGAAACAAAAATAAGAACGAAAGAATTCGACATATAAAAATGACCGACCAAAAATGGTGAGAGTAGGTGATTATTTGTCTGATAAGAAAACAACTGACATAGTCAGTCTATTAAACGAGTACCAATATATTTTTGCACATGACTATAAGGGCCTGAAAGGACTTGTAGAGGAAATGGGTGAAATGAAGATCAAACTGATTCCAGGAGCGAAGCTAATTAAAAAATGATCGTACAAGTTAACACATAAGTACAAACCAATCATTCAAAAGGAGATCGAAGGAATGTTACAAGAAAACATTATTTATCCTATTGAAAAAGTAGAATGGACGAGTCCGATGGTGGTACAACCAAAGATGCATAATCCAAAAAAGTTAAGAATCTGTGTCGAATTTTGGGGACTAAACAAAAATATTGTGACAGACCTATTCCCCACCCCTTTTGCTGATGAAATAATAAACAAAGTCATTGGCCATGAATTGTATTCATTTACTGATGGATTCTCAGGATATAACCAAGTGCCAATCGCAAAATAAGATCAGGAAAAAAAAACTTTCGTATTAGAATTTGGATCTTTTTCCTACATAGTCATGCCATTTAGACTAAAGAACACACCAATAGTTTTTTCAAGAATAGTGGTCAAATCATTCCAAGAGTACATCTACAAAATCATGGATGTATACTTCGATGATTGGAAAATATATAGTCTACTCAGAAACCACATACAATGGCTACGACTTATGTTAGAACGTTGCAGAAAGATTCAACTATCAATTAACATCAGAAAATGCATATTTGCCACACCTAGTGGAATCTTGCTTGGACACGTGGTATGTAAATATGGACTGAAGGTCGATATAGCTAAAATGAATATTATCCTTGATCTAAAACCCCTTGTAAATAGAAAACAAATCAAAATTCTATTGGGTCATACTGGTTACTACAAGAAGTTTATACGCCACTACTCATACATCAATTTCCCAATGGACGAGCTTCTATGAAAAGATGTTGAAATCAAATGGAGCCAAGACTACGAAGAATCCTTCAAATTTGTAAAGTAGAGGTTGGTCAAAGCGCCTATTCTCAAATTTCTATACTGGCAAAGAAATTTTCATGTCCATGTCGATGTATCAAACGTAGTTGTTGGGTCGGTTCTCGCTCAACCATATGATGACACAATGGATCACCCAAATGCATATGCAAGTCAAAATCTGAATAAAGCAGAAATAAACTATTCAACCATAGAACGTGAAGCCTTATCAATGATCTTTTCACTTCAAAAGTCCCATCATTATTTATTGGAAAACCCTTTTACATTTTTTACAAACCACCAAGCATTGAAATACTTAGTCAATAAACCAATCCACCAAGGAAAGATATTTCGTTGGTTATTACTATTTCAATAATTTGAATTTGATGTAATCATCTGACTAGGGAAAAAGAACGTTTGACCTGATCACCTATGATGACTAGAAACAGGATAAGATTTGATATGCATAGACGATGACGTACCAAATGCACACTTGTTCAGAGTAGAAGTTGCACCTAAGGATTTAGAGGATGTTTCCACTTTCTTAGAAGAAGGAAAAACTCTGGAGGACCTTCCGACAAACAAAAAGAAAAATCTAGCCATGAAAGCTACACCATTCACAATCATTAATGGACACTTATTCAAAATGGGAATGGACGATGTGCTAATGCGTGCCATACCATGAACGAGGGGATATCACCAACGAAGCCCATGTAGGAGCAGTTGGAGGACATTTTCATTCCAACAAAACAACCAACGAATAAAAATTTCATCTCCCAGTATTATTCGAACAAATTTCAAGGTCAACACAGAAAGTGAAAAGAGTAGAGCAGTTGACGAAGCTAGCATCAAAACTCTAGACACAACAACTCAGTTAGAATTAGAAATTTGAGTCGGTCGATCGAATAAATATCTTGTCTCTTCTTATTATATACTTCTCTCCCTCTTTATCCATCTATACTTCTTCATCTATTGTAATTTTGTAAAGCAAAATATGAGAAAAAATTATGTTGTATAACCCTCTCTTGCTTGGGACAAGCAAGGAATTGAGGTGGGGGGAGATGTTGTAGGGGCTAGTATACCCTACCGATCAGACCTGATCATCGAATTAGACTTTTTAGTTGACTGACGTAGTTAGAAGTAGAATTCGGTCAGAGTCTATGATAACCGATCGACCCAGGAAGTTAAGAAATTACAACTTCCTATTAAGAGGTATAAATAGATAATCACATGAAGACTCGAATAGATTCATGGGAGAGGATATGTGTAATTGTGTTGTACTATCTATCATATAATAAAATGACTCTTCTTTGGGCTCTCATTACTTGTGTATGTCTATAGGTCTATGTGTATGCATCTCTATAATGGCTATGTAATGTTCTGTTGGTAACACTCTCTACTTTCCCTTAGATTACAACACACCTCCTACCTTAGTGGGAAAGGAAGATCATTGATTGAAACTACAATCACAGATTTATCTTGAAGAAAACTTGAGGTCATTAAATGGTGATTCAACTCCTAGTCCTTTGACTAAGAAGTTTACTATTCATTGCTTTTTTGTTGACTCAAGAGACATTTTCTTTCAGGCATGACACTACTATGTGCTCAAACTTGAAGCAAACCCTACAAAGAAACATTATATGTTCGTAGTTAATAACTTGTGCTCAATTACAATTCTCACACTCCCATATAATTTTATCTAAGAGACCTTGCTCATATCTACATATGTGTGTAGTTAAGAAACATTATAAAAGTACTTCCTTCTATTTTTTAGCTAAAGGTAATAATTTTTCTCAAAGTGTTACCAATGGGCATATGGTTTTTGTCATTCCAACGTTCAAACAAAAGACTAGGTGTTATAGCGAGATTTGCCTCACCATTGCTATCTTGCACAAAGGGCCTTTTTGCATTTACCTATGTAGACTTGTCATTCCTTTTTGATGAATCTAGAGACAAAAGTATACATTTTTCCACATATACGCCCCCTATCTTCTATGCAAGATGCGTATACACTGGCTGCTCCACTACATCCCACGTACATTAGGATTTGTGCCAAAAAATATAAAATGAGGTTGGGTTTCCATGTCACGACAGAATATCTCTGATCCTTGGCCTTCCACATACTGGAAATGTTCCAACTCGACCCTTCAGTTGCATTCTAAGAAGCTATAAAAGCACAATTTCGAGCTATGGGAAAAAAGGAGAAAGCATTCAACTTTGAGAGAAAAGTTACTCTAGAGAAATTACTTGAGATTGAGTCTGCATCCCTTTATCCCTCAATTCTGAACACAGTGTTCAGGCCCCCAAGATATTTCCTTATTGTTGAGAGAACCTCATTGAATCTCTTCTATGAGCTTTCCTTTGGTGGAGGATTGAAGTGGTGGAGGCTAGTTGGAAGGAACTTGGTTTCTTGGTTTCGAACCGTGCCGACACAGAAGTCTATAATGTTGTCACTTCTGCTGATCAATTATTAATAGAAATACTCCTTTCCCGTCCTATTGGTATATTTCAAATACATGATTATTATCCATGGGTGTGTTTGTAATGTTTATTAATGGATTATTCTATCTAATGTGCTAACCCCTTTATATCATCACTATATACTTGCTCTGCTAGTTTGTTAAGAACTTATTGTAGGCATAAATCTTTGGGTTGAAGTGCTCAACGGTGGAACATCATCAAACGTTGGATCTAGGTAGGCCTCTTTCTTGTCTTGCACATTAGTTTATATAGTATATGTTGGAATTGAGTTGATTTTTGTAGTCATACCTTTTTGTTGTGGTTTACCCTTGGCCATAGAGAGTTTTTCTCTCGTAACACTAGGCACTCTTACCAAAATAAAAACCTTTGTTATTTATTTTGCAAGCAGGTTGAAACCAAGATGCCCTAGCTTCATAAATATTCCAACCTTATCAATAAACTAGAGACCCTTGCTAGCAACACTTGCTATTTCCAACTTTAAAATAATAGTGAGAAGAAAAAATGCTTTTTCATTTGTGTGGATCAACATCAAATACTCTAGTAACATACCCTGCAAATCAACAATCCATTTTTAGATACTTTTTAATAGTGATGGCCATAAGACATTAAATCAAAGTAGCATCCCATATTTCAAGTAAAAGTAACAGTCATCCTTAAACCATGCTTGATAAATATTTACAGTCGGAGTTGAGTTTTCCTTATCCACAACAAAATATGAAGCCTTTGAATTCTTAGAAAGCGATGGGGAATTCATTGGGATTGACTTGTTGGAAAAATTAACACTACCAGAGGGTTCCTCCGAATGAAGAAGAATGTCTTTAAACAAAGTTGATTTACCTTCATTGACCACTTCAAATGGATACAGTTTTGGAGTTGAGAAGAGGATTTCATCCTTTATGCCTGAAGCCTCCATGTATGATCCAAATTAGATCTGCATGACAACAATTGTCTTTCGACTCAGGTTCCTCAAGGATCGAAAAAAGAAAGGTTTGAGGCTATGGATGAGGTAGCAGAAAATGTTGATGGAATGAAGGGCCCCATGCCATATTGATCGGTTTCCACACCTACATTAATATAGTTATCTTAATGAAAGCATATAGTTGAAAATACAATATATTAAAAATATAGTGAGAAGAAAAAAAAGGAAATTATGTATTTAAATAATGAAACATGAGAAACTATTCCTCAAGTGCTTAATGAGAAAAGACAAAAAAGGAGAAGCTAATGTTGGGCTCGGGGAAG
>JZKD02S0363660.1:0-13116 GCA_000966675.3 Picea glauca | reverse complement strand
AGTGCATTTGAACTGATTGAGCTAACCTTCGTGGCTAACAACACAATTTTATTATACAAAAAATAGAATAAATGATCGTCTAAGTAAGAAGCATCAAATAAGTCTAACCAAATTTAACTGATTAAATCAAAAGGAAATGTGACTTCAAAGATTCGATAAAGAGACATCTAGTGACCTAGTTGAATAAGAAATGTTTTCATAAGTCAAGAAGAAAACTATATGGTGTAAGCGATGCATATTGTTTGATCTATGTAGTCCAAGTATCATATGTTGTTTGACCCATTTGGTGCAAGTGGCACACAATGTTTGGTCTATGTTGCACAAGTGACACATGTAGGGGGGTCTATGTGGCACAAGTGACATATGTTATCAACTCCATGTGGTGCAAATAACACATGATGTTTGGTCTATATGGTGCAAATGGTGCATGTTGTCTGATATGTGTGATGCAAGCATCATACATTGTTAGACCCATGTAGTACAACTAGTGGATGATGTTTGTCCTATGTGGCACATGTGGCACACAAGTGTTGTATACTGGTAAGTTTGTGTGACACAAGTAATGCATGGTACTTTTTTTATCTGTTGAAAGTGGTACATGATGTTTTGTCTATGCAATGCAGTGATGCACAATGTTTTCATATCATAGTATATTTTTATGTGACATGGACTTACATGTGCTTGTGAATTTGTGTAATGATCTTAAGGATGTTTAGTTATCATCAAGTATCACACTAACATTATTAGTTGATAAGAGCCACATGATTTCTTAATAATAGTTTGTAGAGAATATATGGGAGACAGGTGCGGGGTTATTAGAGAAATTTTGAGGTCTAAAATGGGCCTCCAAAGGAAAATAATAAAATAATAGTTAAAATAATAAAACAAGAGTCATAAATTTTCAAAGGGAAAGAAATAAAACTACTTTTTAAAATCGTATTTTCGATCTATCTACTTCTAGGTTTACGCAAATTTCAAGTGTAGGCAAGAAACACTTTTTTTCATGTATTTCAAGTCTATCTAAATGTGGGTGTATCAAAAGTATGTAAACTCGGGTACTCGTCAGATGCATAATTTAATTCCACATCCAACGAGTGCCTATATGATTAAAAAAGTATTTTTTCTTCTCTCCCTCCAAAACTAGTTACCCTTATGGTTGACATCATCATCTTGAATCCTATTGGTTCTTTTAAAGTTGATGTTGATAACACTTTTTTGTTTGTTATGAGGCTCATTTTTTACCTCAAAATTTCTCNATGGGGGGGGGGGGGTCGTTTATGACCTTAAAGGACAAAAATCCTTGAGTTTGCATGAGGGCTAGGCATTGCCACTAACAATGAATCCAAAGTACGCATTGTCTCACAAGGATTCACTAAGATCAAACATAAAGGGATTCAAAAAGCAGTAGTGATCAACAACTCAATGGTTATTGCCGATATCCTATGATTAGGGAAGCCTCTAGCAAATGTGAAGCTTGACAAAATCATGAAAATAACCATCTCCATGGGGCTTGATCTTGAAATTGTATCCTACTTTCAAATTATGTGAGGGAGAACTTTGAGGCTGACCTACGAAGGGGGTGAATTATGCAATTATGCATTTGAATCATTTTGTGAAAAGCGTGTATTGAAATCCAAAGAAAAATTATGTTCTCATAAAAAAAAATGGGTAGCTAAGTAAATGAATAGAACCTTTCTTGAGATGGCTCGATGCATGTTTCATTATAAAATCCTACATAACAAATTTTTGGGTTTAGTTGTTTCTTGTGCAACATATATAATTAATACAATATTTACTATATCTCTTAAAAGCGTGACCCTTGAAGAAGCCACATATTGGTTATTTTGAATTCTTTGGTTGTATTGCTTGGGCACACATTCCACATGAAAAGATAAATATATTAGAACAAAAAACTCGCAAGTTCTTGTTTGTGGGTTATAGTGAAGAATTGAAGGCCTATGGGTTGTATGATTTGGTAAATAAAAATGTGTTTGTGAGTAGATATGTAAAGCTTGATGAACTTTATCAACTCATAACTTCACCTCCTCACTTTTCAAGAACAAATTCTTCCATGTTTATATATATATCACAATAAAATGACACTACAATTAATGATAATGAGATGCAATTTAATGTTAAAATTTTGACATAGGAGGATAATGACCAAGATATTCATAGTGACAATGATCAACTCACTTCTACAAATGAAGACCAAACTAATGTCAATGATGATCATATTTCTAGACAAAGAATGAAGAGTATTAGTGAAATTTATGAACAAAAACATAGGAGATATGTAAGTGCACTTATGGAAAAGGTATTACAAACCAATGAATATCTCATTTGAGGGAGGTAGAGAAAGGAAAGATTGGGAACAAGCCATCAAAGTACAATATGATACACTAATAAAGAACCAAATGTGGGAGCTTGTGCCATGTCTTAAAGGAATACATGTTATTGGTTGCAAATGGTTTATAAGACACAAGTTAATTCACTCAAGGGCATAAATAAATTTAAAGATAAATTAGTAGCTAAAGGTTTTAAGGCATTGACTATAATGAAAACTTTGCACCTATCATAAAAATAATACTATTCAAATCATTATTTCTCTAGTTGCAAGTCTTGGTTGGCATATTCATCACATGGATGTTAAAATGCATTCTTGAATGGAAATTTTCATGAATAAATATAGATGAACCAACCACTAGGTTTTGTGGATAAAAAACATACTTACTTTGTTTGCAAGTTGAATAAATCACTTTATGGACTTACACAAGCTTCAAGGGCAAGGAATGAAAAAATAGATATGTATTTCCAACATATTGGGTTCAAAAAATGCAAATCAAATAAAATATCTATGTAAATAAATTTTAAGGAGAGATCCTTCTTATCATTGTTTATGTAAATTATTTGCTCATTCCTAATCCAGATATTGAATTGATCAAAACATTGAAACTAGACTTGCAAATCACATTTGATGCATGAGCGATTTAGGTGATCTGATTTATTTTCTCAATTTGTAAGTTTGTCAAAGCTACATGATGAATTGTTTCTTTCACAATCAAAATATGCATTGGATATTTTGAAAAAAATTAAAATGCTTGATTGTAAACCTAATTCTACTTCATTTAAGTCTAGAGTCAAGCTTACCAAGGAATGTCCTTCCAATAAAGTGGATTCTACAAATTATATAGACAACTTGTTGGCAACTCATTTTATTTAACATACACTAGGCTATACATATTTCTTTGCAATCAATATAGTGTCCATATTTATGCAAGATCCCAAAAAATTCATTCGTTGGTTGTTAAAAGAATTTTGCACTACATTTGTGGTACAATGTACTATGGCATCCATTATGCCTATTAGTTCTTGTTACCCCCTCCCACCTAGGGTTAACTAGAGAAGATCATGTCTCATGGCCCACAATGAAGAAAACGATCTCGACGATGATGATGATAAACATGTCCACAGAGAGAAGCCCAATAACCCCCTTAGATGCCTCTTCTTATTCAGTATGGCTCATCACACACAATCGACAAGTTTCATTGGGAGATGGTGTTCTGACACATTATGAGGTACATTAGTCCTTGTTTCATATAAAGTGCCATATTTAATACATTGGGAATTTGAGTAATGATAATAGGTTAAATTTGGATAATGAATCATGAGCTCAGAAGTTATGTTTTTTGCCTTGTTTCAACTTGGTGGCCATCTTAGGCATCCTAGTCCCATTTTGGTCCCATTTTTTCACTCATGGGGAAAATGGGTATTACTGGTGGTTCCTTGAAAGGGCTAGTATACCATTCCTGATCACACTTACCACTTTTCCATCATTGATCCTTCCATTCTCCAACATTTTGGGTAATGTGGTTACATGTACACCAAAAAGGCATGTACCTCATTCTATTATGAGAAGAGAGGCTAAATGGCTAGAGGTACATTGCAACTGGCTGATAAAATAAAGAAATAGGATAATGAGGACATTTAAAATCCATAGTCCATAATTAATCTCATCCCCCTCATTAATGGTGATCTCCCTTAGTCCTAATGCAAATAAACACATTCATTAATTAAAAAAGGACTTGAATATATCCTGAATAAAAAAGCAAAGGAATTGTTATGCTTGAAATCTTTTTAAGGGGACTTGTAGATCAAATCAAATAAAGAAAAAAGAAAATAAGGGGTTCGGAATGAAAAAAGAACCAAGGAAAGGGTAACTTAATATCCAAGCGCACCCTCTACAAAGGCACTCATGGAGGTGAGCCCATACATTGTCTTGCATGTTAATGACCCCATACCCATAAATAAACCCCATGACCACCTCACATTCATTACATATATCTGATGTGCTCTTTTGGGAAATATCTCTCTACTTGCATATTGGAACACCTGATAGGTTCCTTTTATGAACCTCCCATGCCTAAAATTTCCAAATTGCATAAATTCTTGAGCTTGTGTTAAGCTTGATGAGGATATCCAATGAGAGTTGTTCATTTAGATTTTGTGTTAATAGATGGCTTACTTTACATGATTCTAAGGACTATTTTGCCTTGTGATTGTTGGTTTACTTGATTTCATGGTTTTGACTTACTTGGGTGCACCTACCATGGTCTTTGGAGGACGTCCCTGTGATTTCACTAGGGGCTTTGTGCACTTTATGTGGGACATAAAAAGTGTGATGCAAAGCGTTGGGACACCTGATGACTTGGTGCTCTACAATACAGGATCTCTCACCTCCTAGACCTTGGAAAATGGACATTTAGCTCTTTCTTTGTAGATACATTCATGGCAGCACACATATGGGAAAGAAGTTGACGCAAACGTGCCACTCAGGCTACGTCTTCTCCCACCGGACCTTCTCCTTTAATGGCCCGAAGAACGAAAATGCTCTTCTACCCCCTTATCGGGAGTTCTCAATACCCACAGAATGCTCCTTATGACCTCCCTTCTTCAAATCAGGAAATCGGACCTCGCAAGATCGCGAGTCCTGAAACCACGGGATCGGGTCTCACAAATCCCCGAAACCTGATGAATATTCACCCACGTGCTCCTTGCTCTTATCGGGAATTCTCCCGTCGGGAAATCGGCCCTTATGAGGTCGTGAATCGTTCACCTCACGGATCCCCGATTCCCGATTTGCGATGGCACTCTCTGCACCCCTTAGCTCCCTCTGACTAACTCTTTTTGCATGTGACCTGCTAATCCACAAGACCACAGTCCTTCCCCTATTAGAATTTCGGACTTCACAAAATCGGAATGTATAGAACTTACGCCTTTGGGATTTCCGATTCTCCGATTTTCGATGCCACCTGGCGTTGACCCACTGCAAGGCTTGACCTTCCAACACCTGTCCTATGCTCGGGTGCCTATGGCCCACACTCCAGTGCTGATCAGGAAATCCCGTATCGGAGTTTCGTGATTTCTAATGCACTCGTTCACAGACCCTTCCAAGTCCCGAAACCCGATACGGATGACTCCTGTCCTCCACTGAACGCTATGATTGTGGGACCGTCGCGTTTTGGAATTTCGTGACTTCTCCTGTCGTGAGTTTCTCGTCACCGAGAATCCCGAAATGCCGATCCCCGATGCACGTGTGAACTCTCTTCTCCACGTCACCGATTCCTCATCGCCTTATCAGGTATTGCAAAATCGCGATTTCTAGTGCAACGATTCCGTTGTATGCGGAAACCCTGAAATGCCGAACCTCGACTCCTTCTGATCCTTGGACACGCGTCCTCGAGTCGAACGGTTCCGATCTCATCGAGAAATCGCGTATCGCGATTTCAATTTGCAAGTGTTTCACGACTCTTGAAACCCCGATATCTCGAACTCCAACTCTCTTGGATCTCTCGCCACGTGTCCTTGTGGTTTGTATGGCTCAGATCCTATCGGGAAATCACGGATCAAGATTTCAACATGCTCGAGTCTCTTGTCTCTGGAAACCCCGATTCTCCGATTCCCGACTCTTCGGGATCTCTCGCCACGTGTCCCTGCTGATGGACGATTCTAAGCGCCCCATCGGGATATCACGGATCGCGATTCCAAGGTACAACAATTTCACACTTCTGAAATCCCCGATGGGTTAAATCCCGACTCCTACCTTGATGTCTGACACGTGTCCTGTTGAGATCAATGGATGAGATCCTTCTTCGGGATTTCGAGAACCACGAGGTCCTGATTCTCTGCCTTAAAAAAACCCCAATGACCTTGATATCCCGATGACTCCTCCGGGACTCCTCGTCTTCGTACTAGGACTTAAAACCTGCGCAACTTTCCAGAGACCTAACGGTTGATGGGATTTCACAATTTTCCACTGCAAATCCTGACCGTCGATTCCGTTCTCCCTTCTTAAGAGCTTCTTGGCACGGAAATATTCTGTGCAACCTTATGATAATTTCTAAGGCCTTTCTCCTCCTGAGATTTTTTTCACTATGATTCTTTTAGAGGAACTTGCGCACACTCCTTGCGCTCAACAGTCAACAACTTCCCAAGTGTTGAATCATTCCGACTCTACGCACTTCCTGCAGGAGTCTTAGATCTCCTTTGCTTAGATTTACAACTAAGACTTCCTCTTCAGCTTGCACACTCCTTGCACGGCTTTAGCAACCCACTTTCACTTCTGAGAGCTTTGAGAACAAGAGTTTAACTCCCTGAGCCTTCTGTCGACGCACTCCTTGCGGACGACTTCAACTGCACTCCTTGCAGGAATCCTTGCTCAAAAGGAGAAACAATCGTAACTCACTTCACCTCCTCTCAGACTTCTCTCTTCACGCATGAAATCATATGCACAACATAACAACAATGCCTAACAGGAAGAAATGTTCATACACAGAGCATTCAACACACATACACAGAGAATAACACAACAACCATGAATCTGAATCAACTTCTTCTATTAATCCCAGATCTATACATGGGTGTTCTTCTACAGCTCTCTGCTATTCTCCTAGGCTCTAGATTCTTCTAACTCCTGTTAATGTTACAATGATACAAATGAGGGTGTCTATATCCGGTTTCCCTCCTGCAGTCTAAAAACTGTCTAATCTAAGAATTCAATTCTATCTACCTGCAACTACTACTATAAATGCCTCTGTCTATCTCAGATGAGAGCGTATGGCTCGAGGTCTGATTACAGTCTTACCAAGGCGCCTAAATTAAATGATCTCATTTATATTCAGCGCGTCAACTTCAAGGGAAAATTTTAAAAATTCAAAAACTTGCGCTTGACGTCTTCCAGCTGTCTTCTGCTTCCACGTTGATTTTGCTTGTCGTGAGGGATGCTCCTGCATCATACTCCCTCGCTTGAAAATTTTCAGGGGCTCCTGTCCATGAGCTCCTGCATGGTATGTCCATGCTTCTGAATCTCTGCTTCAGTCTCCCAGCTGGCATCTTCAACTGGATGACCCTTCCACTTAACCAAATATTCAAAATATTCTCTCCTCCTGGTTTTCTTACCCACTCGTTTGTTCAGTATCTGCTCCATCTGTGGTTTCTCTGTAACTGGCATCTGCTTCTACCACTGGACCTCTGGTTGATCATCACCTTCTTCTCCTGCTTCATCAGCTTTATATGGATATAAATCTGAAACATTGAATATCGGAGATATTCCAATGCCCTCTGGTAACTCGATCTCATAAGCATTCTCTCCCATCTTCTTCATAACCTTGCATGGTCCATTTTTCTTCATATTCATCTTGTTGTATGTTCCTCTCGGGAACCTTTCCTTCCTCAAATGTGCCAGAACCAGATCACCAACTTCAAACTGAAGTTGTCTCCGATGCTGATTTGCTCTGCTCTTATATTCCTGGTTTGATTCCAGCAATCGCTCCTTCACCCTGCTGTGAATTTCTTCCATCGCCTCTGCGAATTCTTCAGTGTTTTCACTCTTAGTCATTATCTGCTCTAAATCCCTCAGTTCAGATACTCCTCTTGGCTGCCTACCATATACAATCTCAAATGGACTTTTGCCTGTGCTCCTGTTTACTGAATCGTTGTAAGCAAACTCTGTCTTTGGAAACACATTGTCCCAGCTGCTATGGTGCTCTGTCACCAGGCTTCTTAATAAATCTCCCAGAATTCTCTTTACCACCTCTGTTTATCCATCCGTCTGAGGATGATAGGCAGAACTAAACATCAAATTAGTTCCCATCTTCTTCCAGAGTGTCCTCCAGAAATGCCCTATGAATTTTGTGTCCCTGTCCGATACTATACTTCTCGGCAATCCATGGAGTCGAACAATCTATTTGAAAAACAAATTTGCGATGTGGGTCGCATTGCTAGTCTTCTAACATGGGATAAAATGTGCCATTTTAGAAAACCTGTCAACTACCACAAAGATTAAATAAACACCTATTTGTGTCCTCAGCAATCCCAATACAAAATCCATGCTAATTTCATCCCACGGCCTCTCAGGTATGGGCAATGGTTGCTAAAAACCCACATTTTGTTTCCTTCCTTTCGAATGATGGAAAATCCTGCATCTGTCCACGAACTTCTTGATTTCTGACCACATACCTGGCCAAAAGTATGACTCGCTCAGCTTTGCAAATGTCTTATCATGGCCAAAATGTCCTGCCAATCCTCCACTGTGCTTCTCCTTCAACAAGTTCTCCCTCATGGAGCAAATTGGAATACATAGTTGATTGCCTTTGAATAGAAATTCATCCTGGATCACATACTCTATCCACTGGATTCTGTCTCTGAGAACTGGATTCTCAGCTGCTTTATAAGCTTCCTTAAAATCTGAATCATTTGCATACATGTCCTTTATGCCATCAAAGCCTAACGTCCTGACTTTGAACTCCTGCAACAACAAACACTTCCTGCTCAAAGAATCAACAACTTTGTTAGCAGTACCAGAAATAAGTTTTATCACAAAAGTGAAATTTTGCATGTATTCAACCCATTTAACATGCCTATGATTCAACTTTTCCTGTTAAGTCACAAATTGTAATGCATGGTTATCACTATACAAAACAAATTCTTTTGGAATCAAATAGTGCCTCCACTTTTTCAATGCTTGTATGATGGCATAGAATTCTTTATCATATGTGGAATATTTCTCTTTTGCCTCATTCAACTTCTCGCTGAAATATGCAATCGGCCTATCTTCCTGGCTCAAGACCACTCCAATTGCAAACCCGCTTGCATCACATTTCACCTGAAATGTTTTCTGAAAATCTAGCAACACCAGAATTGGTTGCTCTGTAATCTTTCGTTTCAACAAATTGAAACTCTTCTCAGCCTCTTTCGTCCAGTGAAAATATTTATGTCTTTTCTTCACTGTATCCATCATTGTTGCGCTAATCCCACTGAAATTTCTGATGAATTTTTGGTAGAAACTAGCCAGTCCATGGAAACTCCTCACCTCGAAAATATTTCTCGGTGATGGCCAATTTTTTATTACCTCCACCTTATCTAGATCCATCCTCAGTTCGTTTTCAGATATAACAAACCCCAAATAAATGAGCTTTGTCTTCATAAACGAGGATTTCCTCATGTTGATCAACAACTTCTCCTACTGTAGCTTCTTCATTACTGCAGCTAAATGCTTCATATGCTCTTCTTTTGTTTTTCTGAAAATCAATATGTCATCCAGATAAACAATGACAAACTTACCAATGAATTCCTTCAACACTTCATTCATTAACCTCATGAAGGTACTCGGTGCATTCGTCAAGCCAAATGGCATGAAAATCCATTCGTATAAACCTTCGTTTGTCTTGAATGCTATTTTCCATTTGTCACCTTCTCTCATACGAATCTGATGATATCCACTCTTCAAATATACCTTTGAATTTTTTTTTGCTCCACTTAAGCAATCCATCAAATCATCCATTCTTGACAATGGGAATCTATACCTGATAGTTATCTTGTTTATCGCCCTTGAATCGGTGCACATCCTCCAGCCTCTGTCTTTCTTCGGACTGAGTACTATTGGAACAACACACAGACTCAAGCTTTCTCTGACCAATCCTTTGTCCAACAACTCCTGGACCTGTCTTTTAACCTCTTCATTCTCCTACGGCATCAATCTGTACACGGCTTTGTTTGGTAAACTAGCTCCTGGTATGAGATCAATATGGAGACTTACACTCCTCATCAGTGGCAGCGAACGAGGTAGTTCATCCACTACAATATCAGCAAACTCTTCCAGCAGTTCCTGTACTTCTGCTGGCAAATCATCCACCCTTGTACTAGTCAAAACAATTCTCGGTTTTCTGACCACAAAGAATTGTGGATCCTCCTTCTTCTTAACTTCGGTAAGGAGTTCCTTCCCACTCATGAGAAGTACTGTGTTGTTTACCTCCGGATTCACCTCTTTATCTTCAATTAGACACAACATATGAGTTCTCCCATTCTTTTCCAAAGTATATGTATTCATCCTCCCATCATGAATTACATTCCTATCATATTTCCATGGTCTACCCAGCAATAAATGACAAACATCCATAGGAATAGCATCACATGAAATCTTATCATTATATCCTCCTATCTTAATGTCAACTAAGCACTGTTTAGTGACATTTACCTGATGTCCCTTCTGTAGCCATGAAACTTTGTATGGATTCGGGTGATCAGTTGTCTTCAGTTCCAGTTTTTCTACCATCTCGGTTGAAACAAGATTATCGGTACTTCCACTGTCCACAATGACCTTGCATGCCCAACCCTTGGTCTTGCAAGTAGTCCTAAAAATATTGTTTCTCTGTGATGGATTCTCCATCTCCTTCTCTAGCGTCAAAAGGACTTTTCGTATCACCAACGATCTTCCACCTTCAGCGTACTCTGCCTCAACATATCGCCTTTGTGCCTCGGCGATGTGATCTTCTCCTCCATCCTTCTTCCTATCTGGACAGTCAACGGACTTGTGCCCATTTTTTCCACATGTGAAGCATGTGATTACTCCACCTCTTCCTCTTCCTCTGCCTCTGGTACGAGGAAACCTATTATTATCAGCATATCCTCCTCTCTGCTCAGTATGTTGTCTTTGCTCAGCATATCACCCTCGCTGCGAACTTCCACCTCTCTCTGTATGAGTCTGAGGCTTCTTCCAGTCATCCTTGGGCTTCTGGTATTTATCTTGGGCAGTCGATTTGACTTTGGGCTGACTCCTGCCTCTGCCCCTCTGATTTTGTTTACGGTTCAGCTTCTCCTCAGATTTCAGAGCCAATTGGTAAGCATCCTCCACCGTTCGGATGGTCGCCAAATTTAGTTCATCCTGAATTTCATACCTCAGGCCATTCATATACCTGGACACCTTTTCGTCATTTCTTTCGCGATGACCTGCTCTAATATTCAACCTGTAAAATTCCTCAGTATACTCTTTCACTGTCATCATCTTCTGTCTCAGGTTCTGCATCCTCCTGAACAGAGAAATTTGATAGTCCCTGGGAATGAATTTCGCCTTCATCTTTGCAATCATCCTGTCCCAACTCTTAATCTTCTGCTTGCCTTGGCAACGTCTGTCAGCTTGCAGTTCATCCCACCACAAGGTTGCATGTCCTTTTAATCTCGTGACGACATGTCTGACCTTCTTATCATCTTCGATATCTTCATAATCGAAGTAAGAGTCAAGAGCTCTAATCCAGTCTAGCAGCTCTTCTGCATCCAGACTCCCTTCATAAGCTGGAATGTCCATCTTTGTTTTCGAACTCATCCGAGCGATAGCCTTAATTAAACACTCATTGGTTGCATATTCCGCTAGGATTTCCTCTTCTTCATGTCCAACATCATCTTCATCCTCGAATTCACTGATATCTCCTGCATCAGCATTTCGCCTTTGTCTTATCTCCATGTCCTCCATTCTGGCACGAAGATTTCGCATTCCTCTCTCCACGTATGGATTCTGTACTTGCCTACCTATTTCTCTGGACAATTCCCTTTCCTCCTCTAGATCAGGTGATTCTCTACCTCTTCTCCTTGGCGGCATGGTGAATTCTCCTTGTCCTCTGCTATAGAAAGCAAAGAAGCTTTTCTCGGGCTCTGATACCACTTGACGCAAACGCGCCACTCAGGCTACGTCTGCTCCCACCAGACCTTCTCCTTTAATGGCCTGAAGAATGAAAATGCTCTTCTACCCCCTTATTGGGAGTTCTCAATACCCACAGAATGCTCCTTATGACCTCCCTTCTTCAAATCGGGAAATCGGACCTCGCAAGATTGCGAGTCCTGAAACCACGGGATTGGGTCTCACAAATGCCCGAAACCCGATGAATATTCACCCACGTGGTCCTTGCTCTTATCGGGAATTCTCCCGTCGGGAAATCAACCCTTACGAGGTCATGAATCGCTCACCTCACGGATCCCCGATTCTCGATTTGCGATGGCACTCTCTGCACCCTTTAACTCCCTCTGGCTAACTCTTTTCGCATGTGACCTGCTGGTCCACAAGACCACAGTCCTTCCCCTATCGGAATTTCGGACTTCGCGAAATCGAAATGTATAGAACTTACGCCTTTGGGATTTCCGATTCTCCGATTTTCGATGCCACCTGGCGTTGACCCACTGCAAGGCTTGACCTTCCAACACCTGTCCTATGCTCAGGCGCCTATGGCCCACACTCCAGTGGTGATCGGGAAATCGCGTATCGGAGTTTCACGATTTCTAATGCACTCGTTCACAGACCCTTCCAAGTCTCGAAACCCGATACAGATGACACCTGTCCTCCACTGAACGCTATGACTGTGGGACCGTCACATTTCGTAATTTTGGGACTTCTCCTGTCGTGAGTTTCTCGTCACCGAGAATACCGAAATGTCGAACCCCGATGCACATGCGAACTCTCTTCTCCACGTCATTGATTCCTCGTCGCCTTATCAGGTATCGCGAAATCGTGATTTCTAGTGCAACGATTCCGTTGTATGCGGAAACCCTAAAATGCCGAACCTCGACTCTTTCTGATCCTTGGACACACGTTCTCGAGTCGAACGGTTCCGATCTCGTCAGGAAATCCCTGATTGCGATTTCAATTTGCAAGTGTTTCACGACTCCTGAAACCCCGATTTCTAATGCACTCGTTCACAGACCCTTCCAAGTCTCGAAACCCGATACAGATGACACCTGTCCTCCACTGAACGCTATGACTGTGGGACCGTCACATTTCGTAATTTTGGG
>JZKD02S0363638.1:0-18765 GCA_000966675.3 Picea glauca | reverse complement strand
ATTATTTATAAATTTAAAATTTTTATTTCTATTACTTTTGTCTTTTTCTTTTTAAGTTGTTAATTGGAATTTGTCACTATTTATTCATAAGAGAAAAGTGGTTCATCCATGTTGAAGTTAGATTTTTTTTAAGTTGTTAATTAGATTTTATTACTATTTATTCACAAGGGAGAAGTGGTTCATTCATATTGAAGTTATATATATATTCTTTTATCATTTTGAAAATATATAAAAGATCTTTTCTTTCCTACATAGAGTGAGCCTCTATAACTTAAATCAACCCTTTAAACCCTAATCAACCTACTAACTAAATCTTGACCAACTCTAAGTTGATAAGAACAAGATCTTAACCAATTTTAAGACATTAAATCATCCTATTAACTAAATCTTAACTAACTCTAAGTTGATTTGTAATCTTAACATCTCTTAATGTAATTATAATATTTTATTTTAATAAAAGATTTGCCTGGTATATAAAAGATGTTTAAACTTGTCACTATCTGTTTAGTGGTAGTAAGTGGTGGTAAAATGAAAAGAGTATTTATAGATTTTTATTTCTATTATTTTTTGTCTCTTTCTTTTTAAGTTGTTAATTAGAATTTGTCATTATTTATGTTTAGTGGTAGTAAGTGGTGGTAAAATGAAAAGAGTATTTATAAATTTTTATTTCTATTATTTTTGTCTTTTTTTTATTATTGGAATTTGTGGCTATTTACTATTTATGTTTAGTGGTAGTATGTGGTCGTAAAATGAAAAAAGTATTTATAAATTTTTATTTCTATTATTTTTGTCTCTTTCTTTTTAAGTTGTTAATTGAAATTTCTCACTATTTATTCATAAGGAGAAGTGGTTCATTCATGTTGAAGTTATATATATATTTTTTTTCATTTTGAAAATATATAAAAGATCTTTTCTTTCCTACATAGAATGAACTTCTATAACTCAAATCAACCCTTTAAACCTTAATCAACCTAACAACTAAATATTAACCAACTCTAAGTTGATATGTGACAAACAACTTTCTAACAAGATCTTAACTAACTTTATCAGAATAACATCTAATCAACCTGTCTAAAAATATCAAGGTGATATCAAATTAATGTGCTAACTAAATCCTAACCAACCCTAAATTGACTTGTGCCAATCAACTTTGTAACAAGATCTTAAGGTGATATCAAATTAACGTGCTAACTAAATCCTAACCAACCCTAAATTGACTTGTGCCAACCAACCCTGTAGCAAGATCTTAGCTAAATAGCATATTTATAAAGAAAATTATAAAGTTATTTGAATATTATTATATTTAAAATTATGAGTAAGAAAATTAACCAACTTTTAGGGTGACAAACAACCTTAGATTGTTGTAAAGTTATTTCAATATTATTATATTGAAAATTATGAAGAAAAAACATTAAACATGAATTAAATAAATTATTATTTCAATAAATAATATTTAAATTATATATTTATAAATAAACAATTTTTAGATTGCATATTTATAAATAAAATTATAAAATTATTTGAATATTATTATATTTAAAATTATAGTAAGAAAATTAAAAAACAATTTTTAGATTGCATATTTATAAATAAAACTATAAATATATTTGAATATTATTATATTAAAATTATGAGTAAGAAAATTAAAGGACCTTTAGGGTGACAAACAACCTTTAAACCTTTAAATTGCACATGTAAAGAGTTGTAAAGTTATTTCAATATTATTATATTGAAAATTATGAAGAAACAATTTAAGCATGAATTAAATGAATTAAAAATTATTTGTTTTAAATTTATAATTAAAAATACTAAGCATAGTAAATTTTGAAATTTTAATCTGGAAGAGGTCATGGTCTTTTATAGAAAGACAACTCTCTAGCCATATCTTAACCCGTCTTGACATCAAATCAACCCTTCAACTAGATCCTAAGGAACTCCGAATCTTGACATTAAATCAACTCTTCAACGAGATCTTAACGAACTCCGAGTTGATTTGTGACAATTGCAAACAACCCTTATGCTGCATATTTGTTAAATTGTGAAGTTATTTAAATATTATTATATTTAAAATTATTGGTAAAAAATTTAGGTATAAATGAGATGAATCGAAAATATTATATTTTGAATTTATAGTTAAGAAAATTAGATAGTAAATTTTTATTTGGAAGAGATCATTACGAGTTAAAGAGCACACCTTTGATAGGGATAAGTTAGGCTTGGTCTTTATTTTTCATCATGTCCTGGAAATCGAATGAGAGACTGTATTTTGTTTTAAATTTTAATATATTATTATATTTTACATTTTTATTAAAATATGGATTATATTTTACATTTTTACTAATATATGGATTAACCCTGATATATAGTTTAATTATTATTTTTTATTTGGTTATTTAAATAATAAATTGGTATAATAATGATTTAAATCAAAATTTTTATATGATTTAAATATATATTTTTTATTATATATATATAATATCTAGTGAGAATTTGCTTTAAGGAAAACTAGATACTTCACAGATTCTTTACCAATTGCGCATCATTGAATTTGTCCATAGTGTCTATCTTAGATCTTTTATATATTAATTTACAAAAAAAAGTCATTAATAGAGTTAATTGGCTATAATTATTCATATTACTAGAAAAACTAAAAAAACAAACTAGACATCAAGTAATGGGGGTTGAGCACTCTCCTCCACAGACACATCCACAAACACATTAGTCTACCTTCCTTCATCTTGTGTAGTCCCTGAAGATTGAGGATCTTCATCCAGAACAATTGGATTAGCTTGAGTTCCCTTTGAACCAAAGGAGACCTCCTCATGCTTCGAGTTTCCAACTTCCTCTGTGGCATGTGAGATTGTTATCCCAATGCCCAAAGCCACTTCACTTTACACACAGCCTCAATTTTTCCTTCAAAAATCCTAATAATATGCAGGATGTCTTGCTATTCCTCTTTTTATTTTTATTTTCCAGGGCCTAGGCAATTAATGTTTTGATTAACCAATAGGTCTCAACTATTCTAAAAAATTTGGTATGACAGGTTTGGGAATAAATTGGGTCTTTAACCCACCAATGAATTTCCTCCAGGACTTGAGTATTGATGAGGCTTTGTCTTTTTCCCTTGACCACAATTTTCAACTCCCCAATTTCTTATTTGGCCTCTGTAGAGAATTTCTCAACATAACATCTCTTAGCCTCCCAAGCATCTCTTTCAACTTTGAAAGTATGTTTAGAGTTCCTTGAGGTTGAGGCCCTACTTGACCTAACCTTGAGATTCCTTTTTTTCCTACCCCCATCCCTTCCTACACAACGAGACATCTTAACAAAGGTAAAATATTTTAAGAAAAGGCATGAAACCAGCTGTACTAACACCACTAAGAGGACTGGGCTAAAACAAAGGAGAGGGAGCCAAAAGGAGAAAGTGAATTCTCAAAGCAAACAACCCACCCCACACGAACCCAACAAAACAACCCAGAACATCAACCATAAGATCTAAATAAGATATAATGAAATACCTGGAAACCTAATGGTGATGCTCCCTGGAGCTATCATGAGCTAGTTACAAATCCAATACCTCTTCTCATTTAGTCGAAAAATTGTGCATATCAGAATTGCAATCAGTTCACCAAATACAAGGATCCCTATACCAACAAAACTAACCATCACGTTGAATAATTTTCTAAGGTGGAATAAGTTTACACCAATGTTTTTCCTCATCAAGCCTTTGGGAGGTTTTCCTGATGAGAATATTTCTTGTTTTTCAGATTTGAGACCGCCTCCATTGGAGGTTTTCAATCAAAGACCCATCCTAGACGCTTCAATGAGGTTTTCAACTAGGTATTTTATTTCTTTTATTATTATTATTATTTTTTCTTTTATTATATCTCATTATTTGGATGGATTGAGAGCATCTCTGCTATCAATCACATCCAGATTTTATGTCTTCACTGTTGCTGTAAACTCTTCCCGTGTCATTGGCTTATTGTAAAATTTTCGCCTGAGTCCATTTACTGGTAAGATAATTCCTTCTTCATCAATGGTTCTGATCTATATTGAACCATTATCATGGCATCTTTCAATAATGTAGGGTCCTAGCCACCTGGTCATCAACTTTCCCTTGAAGTCCTTGAATCTTGAATCATACAATAGGGCCCGGTCCCCTTCTTTGAACTTACCATCCTTAATTTCCTTGTCATGCAAACTTATTCCAGCTTAAAAACTCATTCATTAGAAATCATACAAAAATACTCATGACTTACTATTAATATGGTAAAAAAAATATATAAGTCATATCATGGTGGAAAAATGTGCATATGATGATCCCTTGAGATAGACAATATTTAGGCTCATCATCACCCCCCAACTGAAACTTTGCACACCCTTGTACAAAGTTCCTTTCCACTGCTAGGTTGTTGCTCTATTTCTTGATGTTGCTACCCAACATTCTACTGTCGGCTACTAGTGTGTTGTTCACTGTGTTCCTGCCTCATGTCCCATGGTACATATCTTGTGATGGACTGCTGCTCATGATACCCCTTGAATTTTACTATCTTGTCCCATTCCTCTTCTTCCTCTTCCTTGTTGAGGTCAACCACTGGTGCTACAAGAAGAAGGAGAAGGGGGTTCATCCTTAGTCCAATTCAATTTTTTCTCATCTTCCTTAGTGTCTCTTTGTACCAAGGTGTTCTAATAAGAGAAACCTGTAGAGCATTGGGAGAATGAGACTCTCTAATTTGCAAGTTGTGAGGCAAGGAGTGCCACCTCCTGTGACAAGCTTCTGTTGTCTCTTCTCCCAAAAGTATCAATGAATCATCTAGATGGGCCATTGCCTCTCTATGTTTGGATGTCCAAATTGGGGCTATGTCTTTATCTAAGGAGAGTTTGTGATGTCTTGCTATGACATCCCTTGGTCTAGCTGCTTCAACTCTAATCCACAAAGGGGTATGAAATTCATCTTCCTTGTACTTCTTTAACTCTTCTGCGCTCATCTCTTCATGTATTAACTAGGATGCAAAGGCCATCATCTGGACATCCCCTACATATGGATTTGGGTTCCACTTGTAGGGGTGTGGGAGGATGATGTTGAGTAAGTAAAACTCACACATCCTTGCCTTTTCCTCCATACTGCATGCTTGGTAAGTGTCCAAGAAATCCTTGGGTGTGTCAAGGTTGAACTTTGCTAGCTGAGCCAAATTTGCAATCTGATTTTTGTGCCATTTTCCCTCAAGCAACAACGCATATACTCTAGCAGGTTGCCTGCACTCCAACATTTCCAAGGACACCTTAGCTATTGTCTATATTGTAGTTTCCATGATTTCCACTTTCTCAGTTATGTCAGCTAGTTCTCTCCTTGCTACATACAATTGTTGTTTTAGTTTTTATGGTTTTCTATCTTTAATTTTGTGTACATGCAGGTCGTTGGAGTTGCATTACAGGAACATATTTTGTTGCTCGTTTCTTTTCTTTCTGACTTGTTTCTTGATTGATAATGTTGAAGATTTACTTAACTAATGAAATTTCTCTGTATTGTCTGGGGTTTCTCGTTGCACATCTTGTTATTGTTGTTGAAGAAATTTCTACAAGATACAGGGGATCCTGTAGAATACTTTTTATGCAATTATGAAGCTTGTATTTTGCTAATGGTAGCAATGTTAATGATGATAACAATGTTGTTGATGCTAGAAATGATGATGCTAGTGCTGGTGATCATCTTGTTCATTGAAGACCTAGATTTCATTTACGAGGAATGATCCTATAGGGGTTAGTAGGTTATGCTATAGATTTCTCTTTTCTTGGAACAAAGGGTTAAAAACTTGGGAAATGTAAAGTGAAAATGGATGAAAATAAGGCTAATCTAGGAATGATAAGATGGAAAGTGTTTTGTATGGAGAGTGATGAGTGGGAGTGTAAAAACTTGTAAAATGCTTACTGCTTCCTTTATTTGTGGAGGATTTGTTGTTTCCAACTTTTTTCGAGTTGCTAATTCCTGGTTTCATGTGCAGATGATTGCTGAGATGGAGTCCTTTTGTACCTGGAAAACATTTAAAACATTATTATGCCAATTCATTTTTTTTTTCTCAAGAAAGAGGTGCCATTGCTAGTTTCCACCAATGTTTTTCCTCATCAAGCCTTTGAGAGGTTTTCCTGGTGAGAATATTTCTTGTTTTTCATATCTGAGACCGCCTCCATTGAAGGTTTTCAATCAAATACCCATCCTAGACGCTTCAATGAGGTTTTCAACTAGGTATTTTATTTCTTTTATTATTATTATTTTTTATTTCTTTTTTTATATCTCATTATTTAGATGGATTGAGAGAATCTATGCTATCAATCACATCCAGATTTTGTGTCTTCAATGTTGTTGTAAACTCTTCCCTTGTCATTGGCTTATTGTAAACTTTTAGCCTGAATCCATTTACTAGCAAGAGAATTCCTTCTTCATCAATGGTTCTGATCTATATTGAACCATTATCATGACATATTTCAATAATGTAAGGTCCTAGCCACCTGGTCATCAACTTTCCCTTGAAGTCCTTGAATCTTGA
The DNA here is from genome assembly GCA_000966675.3 of Picea glauca. Taxonomy (NCBI): domain Eukaryota; kingdom Viridiplantae; phylum Streptophyta; class Pinopsida; order Pinales; family Pinaceae; genus Picea; species Picea glauca. Next base: position 12,217 of record JZKD02S0363638.1, on the reverse strand, counting down.
ATCATACAATAGGGCCCGGTCCCCTTCTTTGAACTTACCATCCTTGATTTTCTTGTCATGCCAATCTTTTCTTTGTTGTTGCACTACTTTAGTGTTTAAGAGTGCTTGCATCTTGTACTCATCTAAGGAATTTAATTGATTTAATCTTTCTTTCTATGTTGATGGTATATCCATATTCAATTCAGATGTTGTCCTCAAAGTACGATATTCAAACTCAATGGGGAGCATATCTTTTTTACCGTAGACTAATTCAAAGGGTGTAAGCCCTGTGGTAGTCTTCCATGTGATGTTGTATTCCCATACTACTTTTATGATTTTTCTTGACCAATTCATTTTGTTTATGCTCACTATTTTGGTGAGGGTATTTTCCATCTCTCGGTTGGTGACTTCAGCCTATCCATTTGCTTGTGGATGGCAGGGTGTTGACTTCATGTGATGTATGTGATTTTGCTGCATGATTTTTTGGATGTGAATTGAGCTCCCTGGTTCGTGACTATCTCCCTAGGATACCTAAATATTGAGAATATGCATTCTCAAAGGAATGCAACTACATTTTCTTCTATGGCATCTTTTATAGGTTTTATTTCACTTCACTTGGTTAGATAGTCAGTGCATACCAATATGTGCTTCTTCTTCCCTGAAGGTGGATCAATTGGGCCTATAAATTCCATGCTCCACTTTCAAATGGTTCCAATGATACTTGGGGATACAAGGGCTCATTCCTCTTTGTAGGCTTCCCCATTCTTTGACATTCATCACAGTGTGAAGTGTATTGTTGAGCATCTCTGTGTAGGGTTGAGAAATAGTACCCAACTTGCAAGATCTTGTAGGTTGTCCTTTTTGCTACATAGTTTCCTCCACATGGTTCATCATGACATGCATGGAGGATATCATGCACCTCATCTTCTCTCAGGAATCTCCTCAAGACTTGGGCTAGACCAAGTTTGAATTGATACACTGCTACCCAAGTATAGGCTGTGCTTTTTTTGACAATCTTGCATCTTTCCTGGTAGGAGAAATGTTGAGGAAACCTCCTTGTTGTTAGATAGTTTTACATATCAACAAACCAGGGGGTTTGTGTTGATATTGCAAAAAGGTGTTCATCTAGGAAATGATCATCAATCATGCCTTATTCAGTGGGAACGGTCAACCTGGACAAAAAATATGCAACAACATTTTGCTTCCCAGGCTTATCAAGAATGGTTAGATTAAATTGTTGTAATAACAAAATCCATCTGTTTATTCTACCATTGATGTCATGTTTATTTATCAAATATCTAATGGAAACATGATCAATATGTATAAAAAATTCATACCTTGTAACATAATGTCTAAACTTGTTTAGAGCATGTACTACTGCTAAAAATTCCTTTTCTATAATAATGTAGTTTATCTCTGCACCAACCAAGTTTTTACTTATAAAATAAATTGCATATGAATATGAAAGGGAAAAGTCCAATTTGGACTCTGTAGTACAAGAGTAGTTGAAAGTCTTTATTTTATTGTTTCAAATGTTTGTTGAAAATTTAGAGTCCAACAATAATCTACATCTTTGGATAGTAGGGTAAACAGAGGAAAAACTATCTTAATGAAGTCTTTAATGAATCTCCTGTAGTATCATGCATGTCCAAGAAAGCTTATGATATCTTTTGGTTTTAGAGGGATAGGAAGTAGTGTGATGATTTTGACTTTATTTTTGTCTACTTCAATCCCTTTGGAGGATATAAAATGGTGTCCTAACAAAATCCCTTCATTCATTATCATATTGCATTTGCCATTGCTAAGAGATAGGCTCATAGGCTCATTTCTTTACATATTTGGAGAAATTTATCTAGATTGTCTGAGGCTTCATCAAATGAGTTTCCATAAGGGGTAAAGTCATCCATATAGATTTCTACTTTATCATGGATGAGTTGTGAAAATATGCTAAGTATTTCTCTTTGGAATGTGGTTGGGGCATTAAATAGGCCAAATTGCAAGACCTTATAAGAAAATGTGCCCTAGGAATAGAAAAATGTTGTTTTGTCCTGGTCTTCAAGATTGATCTAAATTTGGTTGTATCCACTATATCTATCTAGGAATGAAAAATATGATTTCCCATCTATGACATCTAGGACTCGATCAATGAAGGGTAGGGGAAAACGATCTTTCCTTGTAGTTTTTTTTAACTCTTGGTAATCCACACATATCCTCCATTTCCCATTCTTTTTTGAGACAATAACTAGGGGAGAGACCCACTCACTATCTAAAATTGGATATATGAATCCAACATCTAACAATTTTTGCAATTCTGGTTTAACTATATCTTTCAATGTAGGGTTCATCCTTCTTTGGCGATGCCTAACAGGTTGTAGTCCTCTTTGATGTGAATAGGGTGAGTACAAATAGAAGGATGGGTGCATTTGATATCCTTATAATCCATGCAAAGGATTCAATGTTTCTTTTTACCACATCTAATAATTTTTGTTCTTGTTGATTGGTAAGTTTGGTGCTGATTTAGAGTGTTTTTGTAGGGCCGATCTCTATGATTTTGACAAAGGGGACTTCAATTTCAACGATGAATAATTCTTCCCATATTTCTGTTTTATTATCAATAGATAACTCAGAGTTTATTTCATCATTCATCCTTTCTATTATCACATTAGCATGATATTGGTTTTGTAGAAAATTTATAGGAAAAGTGTCCATATCAATTTTGCTACTAGCCAAGGCTATGTTGATTGTGTAGATAGGATGGATAGTAGTTTGGATAAGGTCTTATTCTTCTTCTAACCACATTGGAAGGTTTTCTGTTATTAAAGGTTGGGTAGTTGGATAAAGGACAAGATGTTTTTGGGATTGACCATTAGTTATAGTCATGTTGCTTTCCCTACAATCGATGTATGCATTTGCTGTGGCCATCCAAGGCCTCCCCAAAATAAGAGGGTACCCATTTAATTGAGACTTGGTTTGGAGGACTAAAACGTTAGTGGGATACTCCCAAGAATAGATAGTGAGTATTATATCTTCTAACATCCCCTCAGGATCGATTGTGGATCTATCTACAAGTTGGAGGACTGTGGGGGTGTCTCTTAAGAATCCCCAAAGGTTTAGTTTTAACATGGTACCTTTGTTCATAAAATTTATGGCAACCCCTAAATCTATGAGAGTATTTTGGATCAAGGTTTTGTTGATGTGAACATTCACTAGAGGGCTTCCTGGATCCAAGTACCGAGGTACAATTAACTTTCCAAGCACAAGGTTAGTTAGCTGTCCTATAACATTTATTGTAGGGGTGTTCTATCTTTTTCTTCTTGGCCTTCTAATGCACTCTTCCTTGATAAATCTATTGAAAATGGGCACATCCTTGATGGCTTGCAGGAGAGGTATCTTTACACACAAACATTCGAGTTCTCCTAAAAGTTCTTTCTCTTTAGATGTATATGTTTTCTTTTCATTTATTCTTTTAGGATAAGGTGTGGTTTGTGGCTGAGGTAAGATAACATCATCTTTATCAGGTTATACATATTTTATGAGCTTTGGTTGTTGTTGCAAGTCTTTTCTAATATTGATTTCTTGTATTTCCAAGGAGTAAGTCTGATAGATTGTTTCATAGTTGTACACATGTTGAACCTGCTTGTTATTTAGATTGGGGGTAGGTTGAGTAGGTAAATGAGGTTGTTTAGGTGGACCACTATTTTGAATAGTGTTATTGGATTGAGGAGGAGGGGGCGTTAATGCTGGTTGCTGAAATTTTTGGGGGCCTCCACCCTTGTAGAGGTTGACTCCATTGATGGTTTTGGTTTTCTAGCATGACAATGAAGGATTGGTATGGAGGAGGAATAGGTGGCCCTTGATATTGCCAAGGATTTGGATTTTCCCAAGGAGATGGGTTGGGATTATACCATGGTTAAGAAGACAATTGTGCATTATATGCACCCAAATTTTGAGTAGGATTGAAGTTTAAACTTGTTTGGAAGGGTCTTGGTGCTCCATGCCTCCTTTGATTGATGAAGTGCATTGATTCCACATTCTCCTCTGATATTTGAAATGTAGCTTTCAATCCTGGCAAAGAAGGACATTTGTTAGTTGGATGGTATTCTTCACAAATACCACAAACGTTTATGAGGTCTAGAGGGAATTCATTCCTAGGATGCCTCTTAGTGCATTTAGGGAAATAAATGGCTAATGTCTTCTCTGCTTCCTCTCGTTTATTTTTGATCTACAAAGTATCCATTTGCACGGCTAAAGAATGCAAACTATCAGTTTTCATATCTTCTATTAACCCTTCTAATTCATTTTTGATATGGGCTGCATGGTTAGAAGATTGAGGTATCATTCCTCTACCATTTCTACCTCTCTTCCTTGAGGATCTTGAATGGTTTTTGAAGATTTGCTTGATGTCATCATAGTCCATTTGATAGATATCTCCATTGTATAGGAGATTTAATGTTTCCATAAGATCCCTTTTTACTCTTCTGAGTAAGACATGCTTGAGTGAATCCTCATCTAGAGTGAAGTTGTGAGCTCTTTTATTGCTCAACTGAAATATCTCTTCAAATTTTTCTAGAGATTCATCAGGTCCTTGAGTCATTCTAAATATCTCATCTCTTGTGTCCCTTGCTCTATCATAGTCTCTGCATTTTTCATTGAAGGTATTTTTCTTTTGATCCCAAGTTGTGATGTTGTTTCCCTTGAGGCTCATGAACCATCTTAGAGATGAATCCTTAAAAGTAGACATAAAAAGTTTGAGATTTTTTTAATCAGTAGTATAATCATATGTCCTGCATATAACTACAAACTCAAACAAGAAGGTGTCAGGATCTTCATAAACAAGACCATGAAAATGAGGCAAGGCAGAATGATTAATATTTTTCATCTTGGTTTCTCCATTGGTTTCCTGTATGGGAAACTCAAATAATTCTACCATCTCTTCTTCACAAACCATGGCACAAGGTGAGGGAGATTGACCTTTGTTAGAAATATTTTCAATTTCTCTAGCTTCCCTTTCTAAGAAACTTTCAAGTATTTCAGGATCAATCTTTGGATTACCTAGACCCATTTTTGGGGTGGGGGTTTTTGGTAAAAAATTTCCTTTCCTATCTCTAGGTCGAGTCATTCATAAAAGTAAAGGAAATGAAACTATCTTTTTCTTTTATAATCCTAAGATGCAAAGAATGTGACAATGAGCTATCAATAATCACTTGAAGTGAAAGCTCTTGGGCTTTTACACTAGAGAAATTCTATAGTGAGGTTTGCTTTATGATTGAGGCATCATTCCTATTTTTCCAAGTCATATGAAAACAAAATGAAAATAATGTGCAGACTTTAGCACCTCCCAACAACAACACCAAAAAGTGGTGGGCCCAGAAATACAAACAATAATGTTACTGTCTCCTTCGCTTGTTACTTTACCTGTCAACCTGGGGTTCATACAAACTTAAGAGGTGTTCTGTAAAGTATATGCATAATGCATTGACAATAGTATAGGTTTGAGATTGATCAAGGAGCTAAATGCATGAAATTGTGCAGGGAATTGAAATTGAAGAAAAAAACTATGAACTATTGCTTGAACAAAAGCACACCAATTGAAAGAACATTTGATCTAAATTACAATAAGATAAATCTAATCTATTGGCATGAAATAAAGCATACTAAACCATGGAAAGAGTAAACTGAATGTAAAGCATGAACTAATTCTATTGTATGATAGGAAACTGTATGTAAAGAAGCCAAAATATTGCATAGACTAAATGAGCTAATTTATGCCTAACCCGTGATTCAAAAGTAAGCCATATGTTATCTTATTGTCTATAGCTACTTTCATGAAAACAATATTAAGATAAATTGAGAACTAGAGCTACAACAACCCTACATGAAGTTTCTACAGGAACTGTAACAGTTCTACAAGAATTGTAAAATTCCTATAGGAAACTCTTACAAGATGCCAAAAAGAGCCTTAAGAAGGTTGCAAAAGTCTTTCAAAGCATTGAAAAAGATAGAATAGAATATAATGAGCTAAATATGATATTTTCAGCCTTGAGAAGACACCCATGAGCATCCCAATAGGTTGCTAACTCTTTCTATAGGATACCTGTTGAATCTAACAACTAATAACAAATTGACACAAATCAAAGATAACCATGGATGCCTATATTGATCTTCAAGAGGAAATGAAATACTAACTGATAACTCATCAACATGCAAGAAACAAAAAAATTGCAATAGGGTCCTTGAGCCCTCTTGAGTGGGCCCTACCCAAGAAGCACACGAAGCCTTAGAGAAACTCTAATAAGTTGAGAACAAAGTCATCTTTATTTCATCAAAATCAATAGTACATCAAGAGAAAAATCTCCAATCTTTAGCAAAAGTCTTCTTAACAAAAATCAATACAACATAAAAAATCTTGCTCTTCACTTGAATTGAGGAGGAAATGGAGGAATAGGAGATCTTAGTCAATCTCATCTGATTCTCGAACTGCTGCTTGCAAGGAGTGGTCATTAGTGAACTGAGAGAGCTCTAGAGGCAGGTGGGGGACATGGTCCCTTGATTCTCGAATGGTAGCGCTCTTAGGGGGACATAATCCGTTGATTCTTGGAATCCTCCTTCCCTTAAGGGGTTCAACCTATTTGATGCTACATACATTCTTTATCATAGGAATTAGATAAAAAAGGTATTGTACACATGAAATTCCACCTTAAAAACTTATTCATTAGCAATCATACACAAATACTCATGAATTACTATTAAATATGGTGAAAAACAATAATTAGTCATATCATGGTGGAAAAATGTGCCTATGATGAGCCCTTGAGATAGACAATATTTAGGCTCATCAATAACCCACCCAATCTGAATTTGTATTCCCACACAATTGAGGGTATTTGCTTCTACTGTACATAATGCCAAATTCAAGTGTCCCTTTCACATATCTTAACACTCGCTTTGCTTCAGTCCATTGCTCTACCTTGGGTGTTCTCATGAATATGGAAATGAAGTTCACAACCAAATTTAAATAAAGTCTAGTGGTTGTAAGATATATCAAGATACCTAATAGTTCTCTATATACTGACTCATTAACAACCCTAGAGTTAGCCTTGGCTGAAAGTTTCATCCCTTTTTCCATAGGTGCAGACAATATCTTGCAATTTGTCATTTTGAACCTGTCAAACAAACTCCTGACATATTTTGTTTGCGAGACAAAAATGTTTCTACTTGTTTTCCAAACTTCTACACCTAGACAAGAGTGTAGGAGGCCTAAATCAATGATGTCAAAAGTTTTTCTTGTATTGGATTTAATCTGTTTTATATGACTTTCCTCACTACTTATAATAATGACATCATCTACATATATGACCAAAAGGATGATATCATTAGCAACTCTTTTTACATACTTATTGGAATATGAAGGACTCTGCTGGAACCCCTGTTCATCCAAGTATCTGTCAATCTTTATGTACCATGCCCTGTGTGCTTGCTTCTAACCATACATAGTCTTCTTTAGTCTGTAGATCAGATGCTCCTTCCTTGAAACCTAAAAACCATGTGGTTGATACATGCAGATCTCTTCCTGCATATCACCATTGAGGAAGGAACTCTTCACATCCATATGATGGACCTTCCAGCCAAACTGTGCTGCCATGGCTAGAACAAATCATATGGTGCTCATCTTTGCTGTAAGAGAAAATGTATCCTCATAGTCAATGCTTTCTCACTAAGAGAACCCTTTTGCAACCAACTATGCTTTGTACTTGTTAAGTGTACCATTTTCCTTGTACTTGACCTTGTAAACCCATTTTCAACCAATGAGTTTCTTCCTTGGTGGAAGAGTTGTGAGGTCCCAAGTCTTTTTTTCATCAAAATCTCATGTTCGGTTGCCATGGAATTTCCCCATTCATGTCTCTCTTTCACCTTCTCAAACAATTGTGGTTAATAGATTTCCTAAACATTGACTATCAAAGAAAAGTTGATCATGCTTGGTCTCTGTTTTCTCTTTCCTCTCGATGATGATTGCTCGATCATTTCACCAATCCGAACATCTCCAATGGTGTTGTTCCACCTCTTGGGTCTCTTATTGGCATTCTCGTCATCATCATCATATTCACCCGTATTTGTGTCATTTGAATGTTGATTCACCCTATCTGCTTCATAAATCACCGGCCTAGATGAATCCACATGCTTAGAATCTCCCCCCCCTTTAGGTGGGGGTGCCTAAAGTTTAGCACTTGAATCTGTATCCACCATTGGCTGCTCAATAATTTTTAATCTAGGAGAAGTGTGGAAATGTCCAACTTCCTCGTCAACAAAAACACATCTACTAAATCTCACCTTATTAGTGTCAATATCAACCAACCTGCAGACTTTATGATTATTGTTGTACCCTGTGATCATCATATTTTTTCTCTTTGGATATAACTTGGTTCACTTTTAATTTGGAATCCAAATGTAGGCAATAGAACCAAAGACTTTAAGATGACTAACTCTGGGCTTTCTTCTAGACCATGCTTCCTCTGGAGTCTCTTGCTTCACCACCATCATTGGAGATCTATTCAACAAGTATACTACTGTGAACATTTCCTTAGCCCAAAACCTATTTGGAACACACCTATTCTACAACATACACCTGGCCATCTGTAGTGTTTCTTCGTATGTCCCTCGCCAAAATAATGGCATTCGATGGTCTTTTGATGCTTAGTGACATCCTCACTTCTAATATGTTCTATCTTCTTGGTATATTTACCTTTTCCCTTTAATTTGGCAGCAAAGGCCTACTCAGAACCATCTATCTCATGACTATGACTGAATTGTTTCTTCCACTTGTCCTACTGTAAGAGCTTATTGAAAATCTCATTAAATTTTAGATCAACGTTCATGGAAGTGATGTTTAGATCCTCAATAAAGTACTCGTAAGCATGTGGTAAAATTTTTAGTTTGATTACCACTATGTCTTCCTCCATCTTTTGATCAAAGGCCATCAACTGCTCTCAGGTATATTTGATTTTGAACAAATTATCCTAGAGGGATGCATGCTCATCCATCATCATCGAAAACAATATGTCCTTTAGGAAGAATGATCCACCTTTGTTTAATGTCTCATGCAAAATTTTCAAATGTGTCTAGATCATTGATGAAGTCTTACTTGTGTGGACCTCTATAAGCTTCTCATATGTCACATATAGCTTAATCAACATCATAGCTTCTCTGTCTTTCTCATCAAACTTATCTTGGTTTCTACCTGCAACTTTAGGCCATGCAAGTTTACCAAGGACAATATTCGCCAAGCACTTGTACTAAAAAATGGTCAGTGTCAGCTACTTCCATAAATCTAGACAAATCTGGTTTCAATGAAACCATTTTATTTCTTCGATGTGCTACACTAGTGATCCCTCAATTTGTCTATGCCGACAACAATTCCCATGTATTCATGCTTGAATAGACTTTATGGAACCCAAACTATTGAAATTACATGAGAGGAAACCTTGTCTTTCAAAGGCCCAAGACTATTGATATGACTTTGAAAATACTGAAATCGCAAGAATGGAAACCTTGTCTTTCAAAGGTCTGAGAGTCTTGATATGGATTGGAAAATACTGAAGTCGCAAGAGTGGAAACCTTGTCTTACTTTGAAAATACTGAAGTCGCAAGAATGGAAACCTTGTCTTTCAAAGGTCTGAGAGTCTTGATACGACTTGGAAAATACTGAAGTCACAAGAGTGGAAACCTTGTCTTTCAAAGGTCTGAGACTCTTGATACAACTTCTAGAATGTTGGGCTTTGATACCATATTAAGGAAATCAAGCATATAAAGAAACCAAGATAACTCGAAAGAGTTCTCTGTATTATATATTAATGAGAAATAAAAATATTTCTTATATAGGAGTACAAGAATTTGAGTTAATCCACTTTATGAATGTGGGATAGACCAAGAAACTCAATAAAGTGAAATAAGACATAAAAGCATAAAATAATAGTCAAGTTTACTTTATTAATGTCTAAGTCCAATATCTAATTGACCATTATAAGTTAATATTTACTTTAAAAATATGTATATTGCTCACCTAGTCAACTATTTAAGTTTATGTATATTCTTGATTTGTAAGTTCATATAGTTGAATGTTCTAATTTATATACTTGATACAAGGAGCATTTTGTTTAAAAATTATTGTTAATAATATGCATATTGTTTATACAATTTATTGTCGATGTTCAAGTTTATATAGTTTAATGTTCTAATTCATATACTTATTATACATAATTGTATATGAAAATCCCGGGCTATAAAATTTATCAGTTTAACAATAAACCTACAAATTCCCATGTTTTTAAAGAAGAATGTTGAAGTTTTAAAAGATGTTAAATTAACTATATTGTTTTTATTATTTTTTGTAGAGTTAATCTTTTCATTACTATATAAAACAAAAACAAGAAATCAAATTAATTAGTTGGAAAATCGTATTATAAAATTTATTAGTTTAATAATAAATTTACAAATTTTCATGTTTTTAAAGGAGAATTTTGAAATTTTAAGAGATGTTAAATTAACTATATTATTTATTATTATTATATTTTGTAGAGTTAATTTTTTCATTACTATATAGAACAAAATAAATAAATCAAATAAACTAGCTCGAAAATCTTATTACAGTGCATGTAACAATACAACTTGAATACATGAATCATCACACTCAAAGGAACATAAACATGTGTAATCAAGTTAGTCAAATTTGTAAGAAGTATTTGATTATGGCAATCTCATATTCTATCTTTAGGATATATGATTTTAGAATACAAAATATCTCTCTTAAATCAAAGAATAAAGATTTCCTCTTCTAAAATAATAAAACATAGTAAACGTAAGAAAATCACATCAAACCCCCACATAAATGATGTAAAATGAGATTTATGATTCATGGAAGGATAATGTTATTGTGAAACACTCACAACTTCAACTTCAATTGAGATGAAATACAATTGAGATGAAATATACTTGGATGCCTCCTTGGCCATTGAGGCACTCAAATCTAAATTCCTTCCTCTATAACCAATTGTTATTTTTAATTCAAAATCTAACAATAATATAAACAAATTCATATGCAATTAAAACAATATTGGAAATAACATTGCATATTTAAAATTTGTTCATTAGCATATTGCAATTAAAAAGTATTCAACAATTAAATAAGCATAAACACTTTTTTTTCCCAAGGAAAAAATCATTAAACAAGCATAAACACTTATTTGTAAATGAGTGTAATTCACCCAATTGGATGATGAGGAGAAATTTACTTCTCAACCATGGCAGTCAACTATGGATTCCATGTCCAAACTAGACCTTAATATCACCGATGTGGAGGAATCTTCTACAGGGCTCTAATTTCACTTAGCTCAGCCTATTTCTCTTATGACATAGCCAAATCTATTCACTATTGAGCACTTTAGTCCCCCATCCAATAATCATTCCACCATGGAATTCTCATTTGTTTCACAACACAAATTTTCCTTTCTTTACTCCATAGTCCCTCATGGATCTTCCTCCTTTTCCATGCAAATAAAAAAGAGTCCAAGGTTGTTGGTTTCCATATAAGAATAACATGGACGGAAAGTACTTGGATAAGTCAATGGATAACAATAATATGTTTGTAAGTTTGTGGTATTTGTTTCGGTTGTTGTGGATTTTTAAATCATGGTTTTACCCTCAAAACTATCTTATTTCCTCTTCGAATTTGTAACAACAAATCATCAACCTCCATAGGGTTTTACCAACGATAATTTCATGGGATTCTCTTACAATTTCCAAGAATAAATAACCATGGGTTTCCATAGGCTCCTTCATGAGCAAGGAGAGGGATGCTTCAAAATTCAAATGGAGGAATGGGAAATGCTACAAGGAGAATAATGTTCATGGAAAATGGAAGAAAAATATTGTGCAAGGAAAGAAGGGACATTTTCTTTACATGAGACCTTCCCCTCTTCCCAGGGATGCAACATCTTGTACTTGAATGCACATTACTTAACGATAAATTTGACAACTTTGTAAGGAATCATGGGAAATAAGTATTGTACTTCCCAAATGCACCTTCTTTCCTCTTCCTTTCTTGTAGTATCATGGTCCCCTTGTTGCTTTCTCAAATAAAATTTTTGGTTGATAATATATTATTATGTATTTCCTTTTATTTATGTCTTTCATAACATAATCACACAATGGGACACATAAAAATCATATGATAATTCTAGCCCAC
>JZKD02S0363627.1:0-18765 GCA_000966675.3 Picea glauca | reverse complement strand
GCGAATCAATCGATGACATGCTTTATTTTGGAAGATCAAAGGTTGAACATATATTCAATATGGGTCGTAGATATCATTGGGAGAAATCAACATTGGAACTTTAGCACGGTATTCAGGAGTTCATAATGTTGTTAAAGTTGTTCATCAAAAGGTCTGAACTCCCAAAACCCAAAATCAGCGGGAGTCGTCCATCCGGCATGACAGGTGGCAGAAAATAAACATTTTTCCGACTCATGAAGGGAAAAATTCAAAGGGTAGAGTTGTGATGACTCGCAAAGTGAGAACTCACAAGTTGATCTAAGTCGTTAATCTAGTAAAGTCGTGGACCGTCGATCTGGCGAAGTTGGAGAATCAAAATTCGAAAGAAGGGACGTAAGCTAACTTACAAGTTCATGAAATGCGAAGTCCCGAAATGCTCAGAAGTTGGGCCCATAATTGCAACCCAAGGTCACATTGAAGAAGGGGTAGGGTGCAGATTCAGCGAAGTGTGAAAGACGAAATAGATATGGGTCATCCAATCCAGAGGGATGCGTGGCACCAGATACGAGAAATCATGATTTAGAGAATCAAAGGTCTTAGCATGGAGCACACCGCAAGTTCACAAAACGTGAAATCACGAAGTGCCCAGGAGCTAAGCGCAGGGTCACAACCTATGGTCATATGAACAATAGGTCTAGGAGAAAGATTAGAACCCATCGCATTGCTGTAAAATCGGGTTTCTGAAGAGGTAATCACCGCTGTCAAATTCAAAGGAAGATCGACTATTGATCTGAGTAGGGTGATTTCATCAAATTAGGATTCGAGGTTTATGTTGTCTAGTGATATGAGGATGCCCGAAATGAGAAATCCTAAAGCACCCTTCGAAGTTTAGCACTTGGTCATGGCCCGAGGTCACATGCCAATAAGGGTGCCAAATTCATAGGGTCTATGCCAAAGGATGAAAGCGCTCTCTTTCGTTACAGAGGGAAACCATCATGGTTTCAAGATCATCGGGTGAGCTTAACAAGTCTTCCAACAGTGCATAGGAGCCCCTCGAAATTTATCCTTGTTTTGATCTTGAGAAGGAGCAGTAATTGAAAGCAGTTAATGGAAGGCAGGTCGGGTTCTTGAAATCTCAACTCGCTCAGTAATTAGAAGTTTGGAGGACACAACCGTGGGGACTGAACCATCATCCCATGGTACCCCTGTGGGCATATTTTCCTGCAAAGAGCATACTGATTTGACCTCATATATGACAGAAGAATGCATGCATAGTCTGACAGAAGACTGCTCAAATGCAAAGTTTTGAATGTAGTGATCAAATCACTCTCCTGATAGTCGAGGACTTTACTGAGTATAAAGAAGTAGTTTTGATATTTTGATAGGGGGGTCTATGGTTGAGCAACGCTCCCAATTTGTAAAGTTTTAATGAATCCTTCGTTTCTCTAGATATGTGTTTCCATTTGAGACTTCTTATTTAATGAAAATCATCTTTCTTTTCATCTCTTTTTATTCTGATATTGAAGGCTCGAGCATGGATGATCCAGTCGAGTTGTTGTAACCATATTGTGATGTATGTTTGATTGCATTATTGTTATAGTGTCTTCGGTTTCTTGAAGTTTTGGATTCAAGAGGATCTTGTATTTGAAGATTTTCCTCCTTAGGCTACTGGAAGACCGGATGTCCACAACAGACCTCTACATTTTCTCCTCAAGTTATTCATCCTACTCATGCTTACTACAACTTACTGATTGAAATTAGATAAAGACCTCATCTACGTGTGCATACCCACCCAGTTTTCCGAGTTAAAATGATATTATCCTGAGTCTACATCCATTAGACCCCCGTTTAAATTTAACCATTGTGACATAAAAAATGATGGGTACTGGGCTTACCTCTACCACAATCCAGAGGTGATTTCTAGTGCTAACACTTATCACAAAACTCAACCATATTTTTGGATTTAAAAGAAGATGCATTATTTTTTATTATTTTCCACAGACAACCAAATCGTGACAAAATATTAGACTCAATAAACTGAATGATTACCGCATTTGTAACATGCTTGGTGGGGATAGCCTCGATCCATTTCATGAAATAATCGGTTGTTGTCAAGATCCACTTGTTCTGAGTTGAATATGAAGGGTGAATCTCACCAATAAAATCAAGACCTCATTGTTGAAAGGGTGCTTGAACTGAAATGGGTTGCAAGGGAAGTGGTAGCAACTTCCTCTTTCCCTAAAAAATATGACATTCATGGAAAATCATGACAGTTTTGTAAACATCTGAAAATGAACTTGGTCAATAAAATCCATCCCTCAATATTTTTTTTGTTGTGGTCTTCCAAAAGAGATGACTGCCACAATCTCCCTTGTGAAAATCATTCATTACCTCCTTTGCCTCGCTTTCAACTAAACAATTCAATAAGATTCCTCCTAGATATTTCCAAAATAATGCATCATTATGAATACAATATTTTTGATATTTCAAATTTAATGATATACTCTTACTCTTTGATACTTCTGGTGGAGGATCCAAATGCTGAAGTACATAGACAATGTCTGAATACCAAGGAGATGAAGTGAAAATATGCAATACCTAAGGTGTCAAATCAACCAATTCTTCATCGAAAACTATGGTGATGAGATTGATGTCTAGAGGATGCAAATTGGACTCTGACATAAGCTTCACCAAACCTTGTCCCTTGATCAACTTCATTGGCTTAATTTCGAGGTCATGTTCCAACATTGTAGCAATCCATTTTCCACACCTACCTTCCGGGCCAGGTTGCATCAAAACATTGACGGTTGCACTTGGAACATAAGCAACAATATGTTAGTGAAGAATGTACACCCATAAATCCTTCAAATCTTTCACAAGTGTTAGGGCTTGTTTGTCAATGATGTTATATCTTAGTGTTGCATCCCTTATGGTTCTACAGAAAAATGCAATTGGATATTCTATTTCTAGGTCCTTCTTATGCATTAGGACAGTAGCCAATGTGTGCTCAAAAGAAAATGAAAAAATAATGAAATCCATAGTATAATCAAGGATGATCAAAATTGGTGTACGGGACAAAGAAAAACTTGACTAAATTGAAAGATTTTGTATCATCTTCAGACCACTTTACCCCACTGATCTTCTTTAACATATTAGTTATCTCCCATAAATGCTTAGTGAGGTTAGGAATGAACCTCCTCAAAAAGTTAATCTTACCATTAAAGGATTGGATTTCTTTATTATTTCTCAAAAAATCTAACTGTTGGATTGCTTCAACCCTTGAGGGATATATGTAGATTCCATCCCTTGATATGATATGCCCATGTAACTTAACTTCTTCCATGGAAAACAAACTCTTTTTTGGATTTAGCGAAATAACGAATTTCCTACACCTTTGAAAAACAATCCTCAAATGATGCAAGTGATCTCATCTATTTGAGAGAAAATTGTTAAATCATCAAGGTAAACAACAAAAAATACATCCTTTTCATTTGAAAAAGCAATATTAATTTCTCACTGAAATGTGGCTCCTTCATTTTTCAACCCAAAAGGGATCTTGGCATACATAAAGCTACCCCACGGTGTCATAAAAGTTGTCTTCTCACAGTCATATGGATGCATTAATATATGATTGTACCATGAGTACCCATCAATAAATGACATTCTAGAGGCACCAACTACCCTCTGTAAGATGTGTTCCATCTTATGGAAAGGATAATTGTCCTTCAAGGACACTTTGTTCAAATTCCAAAAATCAATACATAAACAAATCTCACCTATCTTTTTTTCTAACTGGAACCAGATTTGACATCCAATTAGAAAAGAGAAGAGGGATAATGATACCATCCTTATACAACATGTTTACCTCTTTCTCAATTGATGGCAGCAATCTCAGATTGATCCTCCCAAGATTTTGGCAGAAAGGCTTCTAATTGGGTTTAATATGAATAGTGTGTTGAATTATACTTTTATCATAAACCTTCAAATCTCAATAATCCCATGCAAACACATCTGAAAACTCATCCAAAAGTGTTGTGTATTTACCTTTCATTTCTGGAGTTAAGGATTTTGACAACTTCACCATCTTTGGCTTCTCATCCATGCCAATGTTGATATCTTCAACTCTTGCTTCAGTAGAGACCATTGTCAGTTTTTTCATGGCATAATCTTGATCAAAGAGCTCTTCCAAAGGTACAAGACCTATTGGAATGGAATTGTCTTTTAGCTACAACACCTCTAATTCTGTAGCATTAATTCCCCGATCATAAAATACATCATCAATATGAGAAGTGGAAAACTCTTCCTCCATTTGCATAAAATTGTTAATTTTCTTTTCATCTTGAAACACTTGCCAATGCCAAAGGTTATCAGAACAGCGGGACGATGCTTAACATTAATTTCATATTTTCTGCTGGGATGTATCATAATTCTAAACATGATTTATATAGAAAAAAAAGAGTCAACAATACAATTCTAGTTTCCAGGAATCGCGCATACATCCCAACAAAATATATGAAATTAATTTAAGATCACAAAGAGAGCGCTCTCTGATTTGGTAGGGATAGCTACCAAATTCTAAGTGGTTTGAGGTTACCTCTATCAGTTTCCATTCTCATCCTTGGGACACTTTGGAGGATAACATGTTGTACATGGATTTGGATTCCAATATGAATTTGTTTCATGGCCTAGTACTTCTTTTTCTTACCAAAATTTTATATCTATCCACATCATCATCAGAAGAATTAGAACTAGGAGGAACTGTCTTTGGAGAGAGTTCTTGAGCTTGTATAGTGTTTGTAGGTGTCTCTATTGTTTTAGGTTATTGAATTTCATTCGAGATTAGAGGTTCTTCTAGCCTTTTACTCTTTCCGATATAAGTTTTCTATGCATGAGGGAAAGGATGCCTACTTCCACCCAGCACATGAGAAGATCATTCACCTGGTTACAAACTGGTTGGGGTGTCCTCAACTCGTTCATATGAAGTATTCATATTGATATTCCTTTTGTTCTTCCTCGAAGAAGTAGGTGGAATTATTCTTTAATACTCTTCTGGAGTTGGTTCAACATCTTTTTCAGTTGATTTATGGGAAGGAGGATGAACTTCTATTTTAAACCCTGAACGGATCAAGAATTGATCCCATGTCCTATGTCATTTCTCCATCTCTACTTTAACTAGTACTTTCATTAACCCTTGATGATAGATACCATGCGGTGGTGTTTTTGGATTTTCTTGAACCTTCATGACCATTTTCTTCAAGTCTCTCAAGAAGTAATATGGCAGACTCATCCTTTTAATTCCTGAGAAATTAAGGAGGAATCATTAGTGAAACAAGAAAATAGTGTAATAATGTCCTTCACATGTGATAAAGCATTTGAGCATCAACAAAGACTCCATCCATTCATCAAATATATAATCCCTAGGAATACCCTTGGCCCAATTGGGATCTTCATGCTCTGGTTTCAAGAATTGATCCCCTCCTGTAATTAATTTTTTCTTGAACTACTTTTAACCATCAACAAGGATATTACAGGTTGATGCTATTGAATACTGTGTTACCTTTATAATCAAATTAGCAATCTGAACCCTCTCCCTATCAAATACTTAAAAAAATTCACAAGATACACAATGGGGATAGCCATCTAATTTGTTGCAAAACATATGCCATCCATCCTGGTCGAAGATATGTATGTTGTCCTCGTATGCCTCCATGATCTCAAGTCCTTCTAGCTCCTTTCTATTCACGTGTTCACTTTTACCCATTCTATTGTGACGACCAAAAAACTATATTCCTTGTTGTAGAAGTGGAATAAATCTTCTATGTAGAGATATATACAAGATTTGTTGGCTATAAGGAGGAAATCTAAATTTACCAACTACAATTTGAATCTTATAGAAACAAATAAAACACTAGATTAAGAAAACTATCTTTTGAAAAAATCCCTTCGCGTGGCGTCCTAGGTAACAGGTACAAAAAATGAAAAGTATTGCCACGTTTGCATGTTATGATATGGTTAGGTACTTGATAACCTCCTTGAGTCTTTAATTATGCTAAGTAGGATGATCCACCTATTCAAATTCCTTCCAACCATATGTGTGATGATGAAACAAGGAAAAGTGGAAGTTCCTATAGTTCCCTGCATAAACTTGTCCTTTGGCATATTTGGGATGAAAACGACTTGAAAATTGTTATCTAATTTGGTATTGATGAGACAAAAGTTATGACATGATGTATGACTTTTGATGAAAGGATTTAAAACTTTAAATGATGTCATAGGACAGTCCTACAAACATCTGCATAATTATCCTTATCCCCTTTTACAAGACTAAGTATTCCTCATTAATCTCAATCATAATACTATTTTGACCCCCTTAATGAGATTTTGAACCTTTAATCAAACTATGGATTAGGATTTATATCTTATACAAAAGAAAATTGAAATGGAGAAAATAAGAGATGAGAGATGAGACTTAGTAGAACATAATAGGTGATAACAATGGCTCCATGGGGGATAGATTTATCCCTGTGAAACTACAATAACTTTGAGTAGACATGTTCCTTCTGTTCCTTTGAGTTATCTTCCATGTTTATTCTGCAAACTGTAACTGTTTCAACTCCTGAAGTTTGGAAAAACATTATTTAAAACACATCAAACTGAAAGATTAAACTAATACTRGAAAATGAAAAGGATAAGTTGTATTATTTCTCCATTGGTCTATGGAGTCTTTATTTTTTAACTACCACACCACACCGATATGTACAATGATATTTGATCCACCAACAACTTTAGTAAAATAATTTCTTTAGAGAATTCCCATTTACAGAGCCACCAAAAACCTCTTCACCTTCCAAATTATGAAATAGGAAAGTGTTGTTGTCCAAGACCTTCTCCACCCTGAATGGACCTAACCACAAGATATCAAAATTCCCATGATGGTATTCTCTATGGAAATCCATTTCAAAACCAAATCCCCGGGTAGCAACTTTTTTATTTTTTCTTTTTTGTCAAAAGTTTCTTTAACTTTCTATTGATACTAATGTGCCTTATCAAGAAGTTTCTCTCTTTCTTGTTGCAATTCTACAATCTAAAAATTCCTTCTGATAGCATCATTAGGTTCAACTTCAATTTCCTATAGAAATTTTACAACTGGAAAAACAAGTTGTACTGGAAAAACTTCTTCCATCCCATATACTAACTGAAATGGTGAAGTTCCAATTTCTCTTTCTGTGCTAACACAGTCATCCCACAAAGCATATTTCAACTTTGAATCCCAAGCCCTCTTATTATATTCCAGAAGTTTCTTAATGATCTTGAACATACTTTTATTGGATGATTCTACTAGGCCATTACCCCATGGGTAATAAGCAATGGAATGCATAAGCTTGATGCTATAGTCTTCAACAAACTTTACGATGTTAGTGGATTTAAAAGATTCAACATTTTCTGTGATGATCACTTCTGGACAACGAAACCTAGATAAAATATTCTCTTCAAGGAAACTTATGATTACCTTATCAGTTTCCCTCCTTGTAGGTATAACTTCAATCCACTTCATGAAGTAATATGTAGTTGTTAGAATCCANTGACCTCATATATGACAGAAGAATGCATGCATAGTCTGACAGAAGACTGCTCAAATGCAAAGTTTTGAATGTAGTGATCAAATCACTCTCCTGATAGTCGAGGACTTTACTGAGTATAAAGAAGTAGTTTTGATATTTTGATAGGGGGGTCTATGGTTGAGCAACGCTCCCAATTTGTAAAGTTTTAATGAATCCTTCGTTTCTCTAGATATGTGTTTCCATTTGAGACTTCTTATTTAATGAAAATCATCTTTCTTTTCATCTCTTTTTATTCTGATATTGAAGGCTCGAGCATGGATGATCCAGTCGAGTTGTTGTAACCATATTGTGATGTATGTTTGATTGCATTATTGTTATAGTGTCTTCGGTTTCTTGAAGTTTTGGATTCAAGAGGATCTTGTATTTGAAGATTTTCCTCCTTAGGCTACTGGAAGACCGGATGTCCACAACAGACCTCTACATTTTCTCCTCAAGTTATTCATCCTACTCATGCTTACTACAACTTACTGATTGAAATTAGATAAAGACCTCATCTACGTGTGCATACCCACCCAGTTTTCCGAGTTAAAATGATATTATCCTGAGTCTACATCCATTAGACCCCCGTTTAAATTTAACCATTGTGACATAAAAAATGATGGGTACTGGGCTTACCTCTACCACAATCCAGAGGTGATTTCTAGTGCTAACACTTATCACAAAACTCAACCATATTTTTGGATTTAAAAGAAGATGCATTATTTTTTATTATTTTCCACAGACAACCAAATCGTGACAAAATATTAGACTCAATAAACTGAATGATTACCGCATTTGTAACATGCTTGGTGGGGATAGCCTCGATCCATTTCATGAAATAATCGGTTGTTGTCAAGATCCACTTGTTCTGAGTTGAATATGAAGGGTGAATCTCACCAATAAAATCAAGACCTCATTGTTGAAAGGGTGCTTGAACTGAAATGGGTTGCAAGGGAAGTGGTAGCAACTTCCTCTTTCCCTAAAAAATATGACATTCATGGAAAATCATGACAGTTTTGTAAACATCTGAAAATGAACTTGGTCAATAAAATCCATCCCTCAATATTTTTTTTGTTGTGGTCTTCCAAAAGAGATGACTGCCACAATCTCCCTTGTGAAAATCATTCATTACCTCCTTTGCCTCGCTTTCAACTAAACAATTCAATAAGATTCCTCCTAGATATTTCCAAAATAATGCATCATTATGAATACAATATTTTTGATATTTCAAATTTAATGATATACTCTTACTCTTTGATACTTCTGGTGGAGGATCCAAATGCTGAAGTACATAGACAATGTCTGAATACCAAGGAGATGAAGTGAAAATATGCAATACCTAAGGTGTCAAATCAACCAATTCTTCATCGAAAACTATGGTGATGAGATTGATGTCTAGAGGATGCAAATTGGACTCTGACATAAGCTTCACCAAACCTTGTCCCTTGATCAACTTCATTGGCTTAATTTCGAGGTCATGTTCCAACATTGTAGCAATCCATTTTCCACACCTACCTTCCGGGCCAGGTTGCATCAAAACATTGACGGTTGCACTTGGAACATAAGCAACAATATGTTAGTGAAGAATGTACACCCATAAATCCTTCAAATCTTTCACAAGTGTTAGGGCTTGTTTGTCAATGATGTTATATCTTAGTGTTGCATCCCTTATGGTTCTACAGAAAAATGCAATTGGATATTCTATTTCTAGGTCCTTCTTATGCATTAGGACAGTAGCCAATGTGTGCTCAAAAGAAAATGAAAAAATAATGAAATCCATAGTATAATCAAGGATGATCAAAATTGGTGTACGGGACAAAGAAAAACTTGACTAAATTGAAAGATTTTGTATCATCTTCAGACCACTTTACCCCACTGATCTTCTTTAACATATTAGTTATCTCCCATAAATGCTTAGTGAGGTTAGGAATGAACCTCCTCAAAAAGTTAATCTTACCATTAAAGGATTGGATTTCTTTATTATTTCTCAAAAAATCTAACTGTTGGATTGCTTCAACCCTTGAGGGATATATGTAGATTCCATCCCTTGATATGATATGCCCATGTAACTTAACTTCTTCCATGGAAAACAAACTCTTTTTTGGATTTAGCGAAATAACGAATTTCCTACACCTTTGAAAAACAATCCTCAAATGATGCAAGTGATCTCATCTATTTGAGAGAAAATTGTTAAATCATCAAGGTAAACAACAAAAAATACATCCTTTTCATTTGAAAAAGCAATATTAATTTCTCACTGAAATGTGGCTCCTTCATTTTTCAACCCAAAAGGGATCTTGGCATACATAAAGCTACCCCACGGTGTCATAAAAGTTGTCTTCTCACAGTCATATGGATGCATTAATATATGATTGTACCATGAGTACCCATCAATAAATGACATTCTAGAGGCACCAACTACCCTCTGTAAGATGTGTTCCATCTTATGGAAAGGATAATTGTCCTTCAAGGACACTTTGTTCAAATTCCAAAAATCAATACATAAACAAATCTCACCTATCTTTTTTTCTAACTGGAACCAGATTTGACATCCAATTAGAAAAGAGAAGAGGGATAATGATACCATCCTTATACAACATGTTTACCTCTTTCTCAATTGATGGCAGCAATCTCAGATTGATCCTCCCAAGATTTTGGCAGAAAGGCTTCTAATTGGGTTTAATATGAATAGTGTGTTGAATTATACTTTTATCATAAACCTTCAAATCTCAATAATCCCATGCAAACACATCTGAAAACTCATCCAAAAGTGTTGTGTATTTACCTTTCATTTCTGGAGTTAAGGATTTTGACAACTTCACCATCTTTGGCTTCTCATCCATGCCAATGTTGATATCTTCAACTCTTGCTTCAGTAGAGACCATTGTCAGTTTTTTCATGGCATAATCTTGATCAAAGAGCTCTTCCAAAGGTACAAGACCTATTGGAATGGAATTGTCTTTTAGCTACAACACCTCTAATTCTGTAGCATTAATTCCCCGATCATAAAATACATCATCAATATGAGAAGTGGAAAACTCTTCCTCCATTTGCATAAAATTGTTAATTTTCTTTTCATCTTGAAACACTTGCCAATGCCAAAGGTTATCAGAACAGCGGGACGATGCTTAACATTAATTTCATATTTTCTGCTGGGATGTATCATAATTCTAAACATGATTTATATAGAAAAAAAAGAGTCAACAATACAATTCTAGTTTCCAGGAATCGCGCATACATCCCAACAAAATATATGAAATTAATTTAAGATCACAAAGAGAGCGCTCTCTGATTTGGTAGGGATAGCTACCAAATTCTAAGTGGTTTGAGGTTACCTCTATCAGTTTCCATTCTCATCCTTGGGACACTTTGGAGGATAACATGTTGTACATGGATTTGGATTCCAATATGAATTTGTTTCATGGCCTAGTACTTCTTTTTCTTACCAAAATTTTATATCTATCCACATCATCATCAGAAGAATTAGAACTAGGAGGAACTGTCTTTGGAGAGAGTTCTTGAGCTTGTATAGTGTTTGTAGGTGTCTCTATTGTTTTAGGTTATTGAATTTCATTCGAGATTAGAGGTTCTTCTAGCCTTTTACTCTTTCCGATATAAGTTTTCTATGCATGAGGGAAAGGATGCCTACTTCCACCCAGCACATGAGAAGATCATTCACCTGGTTACAAACTGGTTGGGGTGTCCTCAACTCGTTCATATGAAGTATTCATATTGATATTCCTTTTGTTCTTCCTCGAAGAAGTAGGTGGAATTATTCTTTAATACTCTTCTGGAGTTGGTTCAACATCTTTTTCAGTTGATTTATGGGAAGGAGGATGAACTTCTATTTTAAACCCTGAACGGATCAAGAATTGATCCCATGTCCTATGTCATTTCTCCATCTCTACTTTAACTAGTACTTTCATTAACCCTTGATGATAGATACCATGCGGTGGTGTTTTTGGATTTTCTTGAACCTTCATGACCATTTTCTTCAAGTCTCTCAAGAAGTAATATGGCAGACTCATCCTTTTAATTCCTGAGAAATTAAGGAGGAATCATTAGTGAAACAAGAAAATAGTGTAATAATGTCCTTCACATGTGATAAAGCATTTGAGCATCAACAAAGACTCCATCCATTCATCAAATATATAATCCCTAGGAATACCCTTGGCCCAATTGGGATCTTCATGCTCTGGTTTCAAGAATTGATCCCCTCCTGTAATTAATTTTTTCTTGAACTACTTTTAACCATCAACAAGGATATTACAGGTTGATGCTATTGAATACTGTGTTACCTTTATAATCAAATTAGCAATCTGAACCCTCTCCCTATCAAATACTTAAAAAAATTCACAAGATACACAATGGGGATAGCCATCTAATTTGTTGCAAAACATATGCCATCCATCCTGGTCGAAGATATGTATGTTGTCCTCGTATGCCTCCATGATCTCAAGTCCTTCTAGCTCCTTTCTATTCACGTGTTCACTTTTACCCATTCTATTGTGACGACCAAAAAACTATATTCCTTGTTGTAGAAGTGGAATAAATCTTCTATGTAGAGATATATACAAGATTTGTTGGCTATAAGGAGGAAATCTAAATTTACCAACTACAATTTGAATCTTATAGAAACAAATAAAACACTAGATTAAGAAAACTATCTTTTGAAAAAATCCCTTCGCGTGGCGTCCTAGGTAACAGGTACAAAAAATGAAAAGTATTGCCACGTTTGCATGTTATGATATGGTTAGGTACTTGATAACCTCCTTGAGTCTTTAATTATGCTAAGTAGGATGATCCACCTATTCAAATTCCTTCCAACCATATGTGTGATGATGAAACAAGGAAAAGTGGAAGTTCCTATAGTTCCCTGCATAAACTTGTCCTTTGGCATATTTGGGATGAAAACGACTTGAAAATTGTTATCTAATTTGGTATTGATGAGACAAAAGTTATGACATGATGTATGACTTTTGATGAAAGGATTTAAAACTTTAAATGATGTCATAGGACAGTCCTACAAACATCTGCATAATTATCCTTATCCCCTTTTACAAGACTAAGTATTCCTCATTAATCTCAATCATAATACTATTTTGACCCCCTTAATGAGATTTTGAACCTTTAATCAAACTATGGATTAGGATTTATATCTTATACAAAAGAAAATTGAAATGGAGAAAATAAGAGATGAGAGATGAGACTTAGTAGAACATAATAGGTGATAACAATGGCTCCATGGGGGATAGATTTATCCCTGTGAAACTACAATAACTTTGAGTAGACATGTTCCTTCTGTTCCTTTGAGTTATCTTCCATGTTTATTCTGCAAACTGTAACTGTTTCAACTCCTGAAGTTTGGAAAAACATTATTTAAAACACATCAAACTGAAAGATTAAACTAATACTGGAAAATGAAAAGGATAAGTTGTATTATTTCTCCATTGGTCTATGGAGTCTTTATTTTTTAACTACCACACCACACCGATATGTACAATGATATTTAATCCACCAACAACTTTAGTAAAATAATTTCTTTAGAAAATTCCCATTTACAGAGCCACCAAAAACCTCTTCACCTTCCAAATTATGAAATAGGAAAGTGTTGTTGTCCAAGACCTTCTCCACCCTGAATGGACCTAACCACAAGATATCAAACTTCCCATGATGGTATTCTCTATGGAAATCCATTTCAAAACCAAATCCCCGGGTAGCAACTTTTTTATTTTTTCTTTTTTGTCAAAAGTTTCTTTAACTTTCTGTTGATACTGATGTGCCTTATCAAGAAGTTTCTCTCTTTCTTGTTGCAATTCTACAATCTAAAAATTCCTTCTGATAGCATCATTAGGTTCAAATTCAACTTCCTATAGAAATTTTACAACTGGAAAAACAAGTTGTACTGGAAAAACTTCTTCCATCCCATATACTAACTGAAATGGTGAAGTTCCAATTTCTCTTGCTGTGCTAACACAGTCATCCCACAAAGCATATTTCAACTTTGAATCCCAAGCCCTCTTATTATATTCCAGAAGTTTCTTAATGATCTTGAACATACTTTTATTGGATGATTCTACCAGGCCATTACCCCATGGGTAATAAGCAATGGAATGCATAAGCTTGATGCTATAGTCTTCAACAAACTTTACGATGTTAGTGGATTTAAAAGATTCAACGTTTTCTGTGATGATCACTTCTGGACAATGAAACCTAGATAAAATATTCTCTTCAAGGAAACTTATGATTACCTTATCAGTTTCCCTCCTTGTAGGTATAACTTCAATCCACTTCATGAAGTAATATGTAGTTGTTAGAATCCATCTATGTTGGCCACTATATGGAGGATGAATTTCACCAATGAGATCCAAAGCCCACTGTTGGAAACGTGTAGACACTTTTATAGGATTGAGAGGTAAGGACTTAAGTTTCTGTTTACCAGCAAACCTTTGGCATTTTTCACATGCTCTAATCTTTGCACAGACATCAAAAAATAGACTAGGCCAATAATACCCATCCCTAAATATCTTATATGCAATGGACTTCCAGAAGTGATGTCCCCCCCACACTCCTTCATGAAATTATGGCACGACTCTATGTGCTTCTTCTTCATCAAGACACCTTAGTAAAAATACAGAAGGGTTCATCCAAAACAAAGTTTTGTTATTCACACAATACTTTACAACTTTGATTTTTAGGGATCTTACTTTAGACTTATTCAGTCCTGGAGGAGCTTGTAAATTCTACAGAAAATAAAGTATATCTCTGAACCATTATGATTAAGAAATATTTTCATGGACTTGAGAACTGTTGGTTTGAGGTTGTAAATTTCCTAAATTGTTACAGATGTAATCAACTCCCAGAGGTCTGCAATTAGAATCAACTAGTAGCTTAGCTAACTCATGTCCTTTTACTAGCTTGGTAAGCTTGATCTCCATGTCAAAATCAAGAATATTAGCTATCCATTTACTTCTCTTTCCATCATTGTCCAGCTGAGTCAAGATGTCTTTGATAGTGCTATATGGTACATATGCAGTGATTTTGAAATGTACCACATAAACCCTAAAATATTTTAGTTCTTTGACCAAATTAAAATATTTCTTCTCCATGATATCGTATTTTAACTCAGCATCCTGAAGTGACCTGCTAAAAAAGGAAATGGGTTGTTCAAAACGCTCACATTTTCTCTGTAAAAGGGTAGTTGCTAAAGTATCTTGAGACACAAATAAAAAATAAGGAACTCCTTTTCAAAATATGGGCTAATTAAAACATGTGCATCTGAAATAGCCTTTTTAATAGACTAGAAATAATCTTTAGCTTTAGTTCTCCATTTGATCTCACTGCCTTTCTTCAACATGTCAGTTATGTGTTTGACCAATTCAACAAATTTGGGAATAAACCTTCTAAGAAAATTTATCTTCCCAAGGAAAGACTGGATTTATTTCTTAGTTATTGGGATAGAAAGATTTTGAATGGATATCACTCTAGGAAGGATCAATTTTAACTCCATTATCACATACAATATGACCTATCAATTTTCCTTGTTCCATAGAAAAATGAGAATTTTTTGGATTGAAAGAAAGACCATACCTTCTGCAATTCAGAAATACTTGTTTCAAATGGTCTAGATTCTCCTCATCATATTTATAGAACAAAGTAATATCATCCAAATATATGACTACAAATTTATCCTTCTCTCACAAAGGAAATATCCATGGCTTGTTGAAATGTTTCCCCAACATTCATTAAACCAAAAGGTATCCGTGAATACATAAATGTACCCCATGGTGTTGTGAAAGAAGTCTTCTCCATATCATCTTGGTGAATAGCTACTTGGTTGTATCCAGAGAAACCATCAATCATAGACAACCTTCTAAATCCTACCACCCTCTGCAATATATGTTTCATTTTGGGAAATGGATAGCTGTCTTTCCGGGAACATCTGTTCAAATTCCTGAAATCGACACAAAGTTTGATTTCACCATTCTTTTTTCTCACTAGCACTAGATTTTTTATCCAGTCAGAATACCTCAAGGGTACAATGATCTTAGAATCTAAAAGTTTATTGACTTCCTTCTCCATAATAGGAAACAAAAGAGGATTAATCTTCCTTAATTTCTTCTTAAAAGGTTTTACATTATCTTTCAAAGGTATCTTGTTTTGAATGATTGTTTCATCAAAGGTCCTAATATATTCATATTCCCATGCAAAAATATCAATGAGTGCCTTCAACAGTTCTTCATATTTAACTCATTATTTAGCTGATAGGAATTTTGATAATTTATCATGCTTGGGATTTGCAGTAGTCCCAAGATTGCAATCAGTCACCTCTACATCTTTTTCTGGATCAGGGAGCTTCACAGGAACATCATTATGATAAAAAATTATTTCAAGAGGTACCAAACCTTTTTGGATATGGTTAGTGGGCAATCGCAAGATCATATGCTCAACAATCATGTTATGAAAAAATAAATTTTGATTATCCTGATCTAAATCCTCATCTTGGTCAATATGAATTGAATAAAAATCATCTATAACTTCAATGAACCTTTTGACTTCAAAATATTCCTCAAATACTCTCCAATGCTTGACATTGTCTGGAATAGAAGGCATGTACCTAACCTCTAGTTCATATTTCATCTTTCAGGGAAAAGGAGGTTTACAAGTACTTGTTGCCACAACTAGTGAATCAACCCACTCATTCTTATTTCTTGGAATATATACAATGTTGAAAGACATAAAGAAGGCTTCAATGGTGTCCCATACCTCATTTATGTAGTATTTTAATCGAATATGCTTTGTCTAATATACATTTCTAACCTGATGTAGAATGATTTCAAAATCCCCATGAACCTTTAAATGATGAATTTTCATTTATTTAGCTTCCCTGAGACCTAATAACAATGCCTCATACTCAACAATGTTATTTTTTGTATCAAATTATAACTTGTAAGACGGGGTAATGACTTCATGTTCAGGAGAAATCAACACTACACCTACCCCTGTGCCTTCTCTATATAAGGCTCCATCAAAATATAATTTCCAGAGGAGATTTTGATTCCCAAAAGATTGTGGAACAACAATTGACTGAGTCAAAGGAAAACACTATTGGAAAACATCATCAATATGAAATATAGAGGATCCCAAATTGACATCAACTGCATAGATAGTATGATTTATATAATGATCATTGTCACTAATAATATATGCCAATTGATCTTCACGATAGAGCCTTCTAAATTCCCCTCCAAAAATAGGTATAGTGGCATAAGAGAGATCCATTTGAAGAGATCCCCCAATATTCTTACACCAAGATCTGGACAATAGCATACCAAACCTAGGAGGGATATCAACTACAACAATATCCATGACAGGCCAAAGTAATGTCTAGTTTGTTGTAGCTTACTCTAGGCCTATAAACCCATCCACTTGTAATGTCTAGTTTGTTGTAGCTTACTCTAGGCCTAAAAATACTACAGTGGTTGGCGATCTATGTGGATGATGGTCTCCTTTCCCATTAGATAGTGTTTCCACTTTTTGACAGCTTGTACGAAGGCATAAATATCCTTTTCGTAGAATGATACCAAATGAGGCTTCCTCCTTGCATCAGTACTTCTCCCATGGCATACCTGCTTGCATATATCTCCACTTTGAAATGATTCTACAATTTTGGTAGTGCGAGAAATGGTGCTTGAATGATCTTTATTTTCATCTCATCAAAGGCCTTGTATTGATTCTTCCCCCTTTGGAAACTCTTACCACTAGTTGTTATGGAATGGAGAGGTGCAACTATCACTGAAAATAAAGCTATGAACTTCCCCAAGTATTGTGCCTCCCTAAAAAAACTACTAACTTCAATGACATTTGTAGGAACTCACCATTTCACAATGGGATCCATCTTGAGCTCCCCTCCACCAATCACATGCCCCAAATACACCAAAGACTACTAAGAAACTCACATTTCTTGATATTAGCCAATAGCTGGTGCTTTTTCAGAGTCGCTAACACTTGAATAAGATGTGATATGTTCTCCTCCCAGGTAGCACCATCTTACTGGTGAGTCGGTGAGTTTCATAAACCAAATGGCATAACCAACCGCTTATACAAATCTTTCCTTGTCTTGAAGGAAGTCTTCCAGGTATCTTCTTATTTTACTCGTAGTTGGTGATATCTTAATTTCAAATCTAGCTTAATGAAATAATTAGCATGCTAACGTTTGTCAAATAGATCACCAATCGTTGGTAGGGGGTATCATTTCTTCAATGTAATTTTATTCAAGTAGCTATAATCGATCCACATTCTCCAAGTCCCATCCTTCTTGGGAAATATTATGATGGGTGACCCACAAGATGAGATACTTGGTCGAATCACACCTTTCTCCAACAATTGTTACAACTACTTCTTCACTTTATTTTCTTCCATAATGAACTGTCTATACAACCCAATATTTGGAAATGGGGAGTCTGGAAATAATTTTATTTCATGTTCCACTTCCCTTTGAGGTGGTATCCCTTTAGGCTCCTGGAACACTCCTATGTATGCCTATATAAACTCCTCCAATTGATTTTTTTGTTATTTAGTACACCCCTATAGGTATTACTTCAG
Organism: Picea glauca; assembly: GCA_000966675.3. Lineage (NCBI taxonomy): Eukaryota > Viridiplantae > Streptophyta > Pinopsida > Pinales > Pinaceae > Picea > Picea glauca. The sequence goes on along the minus strand of JZKD02S0363627.1, from coordinate 580 downwards.
CCTCATTGACTCATCATCAAACTGATTTTCTCTTAGGAAAAGAAAAACATATTTATTACTAGAACTAATCAACTTATTTTCTTGGTTGGAAGTTACCAATGAGATCTTTGACTTGTCTTTATGCACATTGATGATGTAGGGATTCTGATCTAGATTATTTTGAGAATGAAATGAAGATAGAGACATAACAATGAAATACACATAAATATTTCAAGAAACACAGAGATACAATAATACACAATTTCTATTAATGAATGAAATGTACATAACTATAAAAATACAGAGTGAATGAACTTGCTAGAATGGTGGTAGCTTATCTCTTAGAAGAGATGTGATGGCTACACTCATTCTCAAGAAGATGATTACAATGAGGCTTAAAAGGCCTTTTTAACATAAAGCATAAATGAGAAAACCATAAACATCCAAAATCCTAACCATGGAAGATGAAACAGAAAAAGATTTGTGGGCCCCAATGTGGGTATTTTATACGTCAACTTCTTGAGTGCATAATTTTTTCATACGATCTCAGTTTGGGGCATTCAATGCCTCGTTGGAAAGGTCTATCCACGGAGTAAATTTT
>JZKD02S0363616.1:3522-18765 GCA_000966675.3 Picea glauca | reverse complement strand
TTATTATAGTTCTTTGCATTTCAATGAATAACAACAACATAAGATAAGATCACTGAGAAATACACCATCACAAGAGACACATCATTTATCCTGGGAAACCCTCATGGGGTAGAAAACCCATCAAAACTTCCTTAATATAGATAGCCAATACAATGCCAAGAGATAACTCGAACAAGTACATAAAGTCCTCTCCTAAAGATGCACCTCTCTCTCTCTCTCTCTTATCCAGCTGCAGCTCTGAAACTTGTCTCTCAAATGAACAAGTGAGTGTGTGTCTATGTGAGGCACTAGCCTCCTTATTTATACAAGACTGGCACGTGTGGGAGTGTCCTTTCACTGGAAGGGCTGAATTCTTCTCCTGGGTAGATATAACCACCTTTATTATATTATGGATCCTCTTTGATATATTATGGGGCCGACATCTTCTTTCGCCTATTACAATTATATTATGACCAATCCACAAAATGGGATTTGGTCCTTTTACAATAGCCGACATCATCAATCCACAATGGGGATTGATCCAATGAATAATATATCAAATAATAATAAGAATACACTTTCCAGTTACATTATTTCAACACTCCCCCTTAACAAGAAGGGTATTCTTCAACAACATTAGACAAGAGAGAGGCCTTTATCATCAACAACATTAGGAGGAAAAAATCATCAATATCTTCTTGGAACACTGACTGGTGTATCTATAAATCATCCAAAATTTTCTTCATCAGTAGCATCGTCATTCTCAAAGCAATGCAATCATCATCTCCATCAATATGTATTAGTATAAAACTAATACATCATCATCATCACAACATGAGGTTGGCTCATCATCATAATACACGACTGGCTTTACGTCACAACTGTCAAGCTAGAAGCAAGATACTAGAATAGCCTTACGTCACAGCTTCTCAAGCTGGAAGGACAGTGCTAGTCTCATCTCAAGGTCTTGCTTTATGTCACAACACTCAAGATGGAAGTAAGATACTAGACTGGCTTTACGTCACAACTATCAAGCTGGAAGCACAGTACTAGTCTCATCTCATCGTCTTTCTTTATGTCACAACACTCAAGCTGGAAGAAATATACTAGACTGGATTTACGTCACAACTATGAAGTTGGAAGCACAGTACTAGTCTCATCTTATCGTCTTTCTTTATGTCACAACTATCAAGCTGGAAGCAAGATACTAGAGTGGATTTACGTTACATCTATCAAGCCAGAAGCACAGTTCTAGTCACATCACATCGTCTTTCTTTACGTCATAGAAATCAAGCTAGAAGGAAGATACTAGAGTGGATTTACGTCGCAACTGTCAAGTTGGAAGCACAGTTCTAGTCTCATCACATCTTCTTTCTTTACGTCACAACAATCAAGCTGGAAGCAAGATACTAGACTCGATTTACGTCGTAGTTGTCAAGCCAGAAACACAGTGCTAATCACATCTCATCTAGATTTGCTTTATGTCATAGCAGTTAAGCTGGAAGAATAGTACTAGGTATATCTCATCACAACAACTAGACTTGCTTTACGTCGCAGTGGTTAAGCTAGAAGCATAGTACTAGGTATATCTCATCACAACATTGTATTGGATTTATGTCACAGTAATAAGGATGGAATCACAATATGAGATATATCTCTATACAACACTTGTATTGGTTGTATGTCACAGCAATGAAGTTGGAAGAGTAGTACTAGATATATCTCCACATAACACTACCCCCCATTTCGAGGGAGGTCCTTTCGGACTATACCGATCTTATCTCAAAAGTGCTCAAAATTTAAATGAGATAGAGGCTTGGTCAACACATCAACAACCTGTTCATCTGTGCTAACGTATTGGATATTTATGGATCCTTTCTGCACCATATCATAGATGTAATGATATCGAGTCTCTATGTACTTTGACTTATCATGGAATACAATATTCTTTGTCATCTTTATGTAGCTCTGGTTGCCACATAGAATCATGGTTTCTTCCATCTCTAGGTCAAATAGACTGGTCAACAACTTTTGAAGTTATATAGCTTCACAGCTGCAAAAACATGTAGCAATGTATTCTGCTTCTGTTGTTCTGAGAGCAATGCCAGATTGCTTCCTACTCTGCCACAAGATCATGGTTGATCCCAAACTGAAACAACATCTTGAAGTGTTTTTCCTGTCAGAAACACTTGCCCAATCCGAATCAATGTACCCACTCAATGTGAAATCATGATCTCCATCATAACTGAGACCATAATCTAATGTACCCTTAAGGTACCTCATCACATGTTTTGCAACCACTAGGTGAACATTTCTGGGCTCTACCAGAAACTGACTCAAGGTGTTCACGGAAAAACAAATATCTAGTCTGGTGTTCGTTAGGTACATCAACAATCCAATACTCTATCTATACAGTGTGGCATCAATCAATTCTAAGGAAGTGTCAACCAACACCTTCAGCTTAATTTCCATGGGTTTATTCATGGGCTTTCACTCTAACATGTCGAATCTCTTCAAGATTTCAAATGCATACTTCCTTGGTTAAGGAAGATCCTCTCTGGACTCTGCCATAACTCAAGACCTAAGAAATAGTGCATTAGGCCAAGGTCTTTCAACTCAAATTCTGAAGTGAGTCTCTTCTTACATTCAGTGATGAGATTTTCTTCTCCAGTTAAGAATAAGTCATCCACTTACAGTAATAGTATTACTGGCTCATCGTTCATAACCTTGAAGTAGAGGTTGGAATCTTCTTTACTCTTGGTAAAGCCCAAGCTCATGAGAAAGCTATCTATCTGGCCATACCAAGCTCTAGGATATTGCTTCAATCCATACAAGGCTTTCCTCAACTTGTAGACATGAGACTTCCTGTAATGTATCGCAAAATTTACGTACCAAAAAAAAAAAAAATTGGGGAACATTGAATTGGTTTTTTTGTATCCTTGAGGCCGTTCAAACACTTGTCTATCCTAAGGTACATTCGTCTTACTTCTTTCACTCCTCTATCCTATTAACATAGGGTCAATATTTCTTTTGGTAAAGTGTTACTTATGACAACATATCTATAATTAAGGACCCTTTGTCTCATGGTAACTCAATACTATCCACTATCTTATTCCTAAACCACTCTAAGACATGTAGTAATATCCACTTAGAGTCTTGCTATCCTATAATGTAAGGTTAGAGGTGCAAGACCTATAGGAGACCGATCCTGTAAGTGTAAGTAGGATTATACAATCTACAAGGAGATATTAATCTTATTCGGAAAACAATGTTAAAGTGGGTTAACTTAGGCCACTAAAAAAATTGCACCTTGAATTTATAGTGCACAGGGGTTAAACTTATTAGAGAATGGGGATTATGATCATTGGCACACAACCCGTTAGGTAATGACAAGGCCCAACCATTTTGGTGTTTAATGCAGGGTAGTTGGATTCAACATGAAATGGTGTAGTGACACCTTCCTCTGGTTGCCTTGCCATTAATTCCCTTGACTTTGATATACGTGGAAGGAACTATGCCTTAAAGGCCTGTCTGCACAATTTAATACACTTGGGAAAGTTTTTATTCGACACAGAGCTCGACTGGTGTGCTTCCAAGGAAACGTTGACACCTTCCCCATAGTCACATGACCTATGTACGAGCTCCTTCTCTCCTTTTTATCCATTCGGAGGTTACCCTGTGCCTTTCACTCTCATTCGGATTTTTGGTTTGGGTGAGAGAGGATTCACCGTTTCAGGCCATTCTGTTCGCTCCCTAGTTAAGGTTTTTTTTTGTGAAGGATAGAGAAAGGTCTCAGACCAAAAACTTTGTTGGCTCAAGCCTCATGGCTGGGGTATACATTTCAGTCTCTATGCTAAGTGCATGGAGGTTCTTTATGATGCTTTCCGATAGTTGTTATGTGTGGTAAGTCTTACCTTTAGCTCTCTTTTATTTACATTTTTAAAACAAACATTCTACTTATATGTGGTTTATTGCAAACCTCTGTTCTTTGATAGTGTCTTCATCTTTTCCAAGGTGCTTGTCTGTGGTTCTCTGCACAACTCTGTTTGTTGATAATGTCTTCGTCTTTTTCCAGGGTACTTGTATGTGGTTCTGTGCACAACTCTGTTCGTTGATAATGTCTTCGTCTTTTTCCAGGGTACTTTGTTAGGAAAGAAAAAGAGTCGAGTTATGTTTTATAAGGGTTTTGACTCCTAATATATTTTGTCCTTGTTACTACATGATACGACATATCGGAGCCAAGCCATTACTCATATACAAAGTCCAGAACTTAAATCGGTTAAACCCCTTGTTATTATTTCTTTTTCTCCTCCGTTCGATAGTCCGTTATACCCTTGTTATTTTGTGTCTTGGTTCAGTTAAACCCATGTTATCATCTTCTGGTATCCTCCATTGGATGGTCCATTAAATTCTTGTTATTGTTTTCCTGGTCTTCTGTGGCTGGCTTTAGTGTTAACAGGTAGCATCGATTTAGAGGTGAATTTATTCCCACTTGTTGAACCTGTTTAATCTCTTCTATTAAGTTGAATGCATGAAGGTTTATGTTTACCATGCATAGTTTTTATGCCTTTTAATCTTTCTGTTATTCTTGTATTATCCCTTTGGATTACATACTAGTATCTATTTCTAATGATGGGCCACTGGATGTGCGAGGGTACCCATTAGGGAGGCATGAACACCCTTTCCCCTCTCGGTCCAGGCAATGTAACACAATGACAGTAGGTATACATCATTTGCTTCAGTTAAGTATTCAACCGGTCCCCTTTTTTGTCATTTCCTATTCTGAAATTTAAATACCTTACCCTGTTGGTTATGTTTTAATACTTTTCATTACTTCTGTGCAGGTATAGGCATGTCGAAGCATGGGAAAGCCCTCCTCACTTCAAAAAAAGGTATTCGGGTTCCTACATAGTTGCTAAGTTATTTGTCGTGATTCAAACCCCACTGAAAGGTTAATTCCAAGTTCTGGGGTATGCTCTGAATTGTATAAAAATGTTTTCTGGGATATCGAACCATCGCACACTGTGCGCCTGGTTTGAATTTGGTAACTAGTTCGTCGATTGTTAAAAACAATATAGTGCTCATTATATCATGTGTATTAGTTCTATTGGGGTTTTGGAACTCTGAAGTATTTCCTCTGTATAATATAAATTTTGTTTATGTTATGGCTATCATAGTTACTTTATTCCAGAATTAAATCTCATTACTGGATGTGTAAACACATTTCCGAAATGAACCGGTCCCCTTTTTTGTCATTTCCTATTCTGAAATTTAAATACCTTACCCTGTTGGTTATGTTTTAATACTTTTCATTACTTCTGTGCAGGTATAGGCATGTCGAAGCATGGGAAAGCCCTCCTCACTTCAAAAAAAGGTATTCGGGTTCCTACATAGTTGCTAAGTTATTTGTCGTGATTCAAACCCCACTGAAAGGTTAATTCCAAGTTCTGGGGTATGCTCTGAATTGTATAAAAATGTTTTCTGGGATATCGAACCATCGCACACTGTGCGCCTGGTTTGAATTTGGTAACTAGTTCGTCGATTGTTAAAAACAATATAGTGCTCATTATATCATGTGTATTAGTTCTATTGGGGTTTTGGAACTCTGAAGTATTTCCTCTGTATAATATAAATTTTGTTTATGTTATGGCTATCATAGTTACTTTATTCCAGAATTAAATCTCATTACCGGATGTGTAAACCCATTTCCGAAATGAATCGGCCATGCATAGTGATTATGCCTAGGGTTTGGTTCTTTCCCATAATTAATATAGTTATTTTTTTTTATGCTCCAATGGAAGAAGTAACTAGTTTATGTTTCATGCATCACAAGTCATTTTCATTATGTTCTTTAGTTATAAATGTTGAATAACCTTTATCGATCTACTTACTCGTGGAAAATTTTCTTCAGTATGAGTTTGGATACCCTCCTCGTATGCTGTCTACCTTCTGTGTCAATTACCATGGTTCAATATGCCCTTAACAGACTGCTCACCAGTGAACTAGATAGCTTCAATGCAATTTGTGTACTATTTTCTTTTTGTTTTCTGTTATGGATTATTGTATAAGTTCCATATAGATCTAAGCACTAGAAGGTTCGATGGTCATCATTATTCATTATGACTCATGCTTTAATACCTTCTATTTCTTTTATCGCTATTTACAAAAGACTCTATAGGACTGTTTGGGTTACGTGACAAGGAATCTTTTATCCTCTGTTCTTGTTTTATATTGATTAAACCCTCTATGGGTCTGCTCACACGAATAAGACATAGTCTATTCAATACGACAGGACCTGTAGTTTAACAGTGGGTAATCCTTTTTCTTACAGGGTCTTACCTTGCTGTCGTAACTATCTCCATTATGCATGTAATATATATATATATATATATATATCGATTAACTGTCTACCCCAGTTTATATGTTTGTTGATTAGTACTTTACTGTTGTAGAGTATGCTTGTTGGATTTATGAATGGTATGCTTAGTTGCAAAAGCTTGTTGTTTATTAGTAGCTTCCATAGGAAATGAAAACAAGACAATCTACTTTGAAATTCGTAACTGTTACAGAATTTTTTTTTTTGTTAATACATTCCAGAAATCTTAATAATTTACCTAGTATTAAATCTAATTAAAAAGGTACAATTCCAGCCAATCATTCGGAAGTAAATAGATAGATCTTTCCCACAGCATTCGACCAGAACAAAATCACATATAGAGGTAAAATGAAATTTCAATGCATAATCATTTGACTAGAGGAAGGTAGAGTTACATATCTGAACCAGAATTCACAGGAAGATGAAGGGAGAAACCACGTTCCTCCCAACCATAGAACAGGGAAGCCAATCTACTTGTCTGGTTCACCCCCTATCCTGACCATGAATCCATGAGGGAGAATTGAAATCTCCTCTCCAACAATGTCCTTCGAATATCAACAATATTCCCTTGCCTCACACTAACACAGTAGTGTTCATAACAGCAAGAACAAAATTTATTATTCTTTTCCCCAGCATACTTAGCAGCATCCTACCTCCTCACATATGCTCTTTTATTAGTTTGCCTAGGAATTTTCCCTCTCTTGGGGAATTTTCGAAGCCTTCTAAATCCCTAATTTTCAAGGGCTTCTATTGGCCAAATCATTGATTTTCCACTTGTAACAATCAGCCCGGAGTTATTTTCAATATGTTCCCCACTCATGGAGTCATGGTTAACTAATTTCAGCATGGTTGCTCTATTTGTCCTCCTGCAATCAATACAAAATATTATTTTCTTTCCTTTTTCATACAAGTTTCATAGTCAAGTAACTAGTTGGGACAAATCAAAACTCTGCCCAACAGTCAAATCATTTATTACAATCATAAAATTTGAAATTCAGAATTGCCATAATTGGCAAAATGTTTCCAATTTCGGAATTTACTAAAAACGGAAATAATTTTCCAGTACTTTTAGATTCTAAAATATTTTGTCCAATTTCTTTATTTTGGGGATGTCACATCCTTTCCCCCTTAAATAAAACATTGTCTTCAATGTTCATTCCTTTCCTGGAACAGGATTGGATGAGATTTCCTCAAGTCTCCCTCCAATTCCCAAGTGGCCTCCTCAGGACTAAAGTGCTTCCATTGCACCTTTACCTGAGCGACGACTATGTTCTGAAGTGCTATTTCTCTCCAGTCCAGAATGTGCAGGGGTTCCACCTAGAACTCGCCTTCAGGTTCCACCTGCACCAAATTCAAATCAATCATATGAGTAGGGTCATGAATATACTTTTTCAGCAATGAAACATGAAATACATTATGAATTCTTAGATTAGATGGAAGTGCAAGTTGGTATGTTATGGGTCCAATTCGAGCTAGTATCTCAAAGGGTCCACAAAACCTGGGTGCCAACTTGGCATAGTTTCCTCACTTCAATGAGATTTTTCGGGCTTTGACTTTTAAATAAACATGATCCCCTGCTTGAAATTACAAGTGTCGTCTTTTCTAGTCTATGTAACTCTTCTGTCTGTCCTGTGCTTCCTTCAGGTTCTGTTGTACCTTTCTGACGATGTTCTCCATTTCTTGGAGCATTTAAGGTCCGACCATAAGTCTGTCAGCCGGGTTATCCTAGCTGATTGGCATCATACATTTTTTGTCATACAATATTTCGAAAGGGCTTAACTTAGCCGAGGTTTGGTACCCATTGTTATATGCAAATTCTACCAAGTGCAGATAGTCTTCCCACTTGCTCGGTTTTGTTCTCACATACATGCGGAGCATATCCTCCATGATCTGGTTTTTCCTTTCGGTCTGTCCATCCATTTGTGGATGATAACTTGTACTGAAATTCAAGTTAGTATTGAGCCCTGCAAACAATTCCTTCCAAAAGGCGCATGTGAATTTTACGTCTCTATCTGAAATCACCATTTTGGGAATACCGTGCAGTCTAAAGATTTCTTTCATGAATATTTAAGCAATGTTTATAGCTTTAAAACTAGACTTTATAGGAATAAAATGTGCAGACTTACTAAGTTTATCTATAACAACCATGATAGAGTCATTTTGTTTCCGAGTTTTTGGCAAACCTGTTATGAAGTTGAGTGATATAGTCTCCCATTTCCATTCTGGTACTGAAAATGGTTGTAATAGGCCGGTTGGATGCTAGTGTTCAGCTTTAACCTGTTGACAATCTTGGCACCTTGCCAAATATTCTGTTGCTTCCCTTCATACTAGGCCAATAAAGTTGTTTTCTAAGTGTTTTTATCGTTTTCTGGTAACCTGGGTGGCCAGAATACAATTTCTTATGTACTTCGTCCAAGATCGTTAATTTTAACCATGTTGAATCTGGTATGTAAGGTCTATTTTTAAATCGTAATAGACCTTGCTCGTCGATACTTAGATCTGATTTATCTGAGTTCGTGGTGTTGTTCGGTAATTCTATCATTATTTTAGTATAGTTTTCATCATCAATACCTGCCACCTTTATTCTTTCTTCTAGATCACTTTTTTCCCTACTAGTATTCATTTCAAATAACGCATGGATTCTTCTACTTAAGGTGTCTTCTACCTTGTTTTCCTTGCCCTTGATATGTCTGACCTCAAAGTCGAATTTTCTCAAGAAGGATAACCACCTTTCTTGCCTTGCCTTAAGATCTGGCTGGTTAAACAAGTATTTTACCCCACTGTTGTTCGTTAATAATAGGAATCTTCTACCCATTACGTAGTGTCGCCACATCTTTAGAGCATTTATTACTACTACCAACTCCAAGTCAGGGGTGACGTAATTCTGCTCGTGTTCTTTTAATTTCCAAGACTGATAACAGATAACGCGTCCTTCCTGCGATAGGACACCACCTAGTTTTTCTTTACCTGCATCAACGCATGCGGTGAAGTCTTTATCTAGCTCTGCTACTTTCAAAATGGGTGTCGTTGTCAATAATTCCTTAAGTTTGTTGAAGTTGTCTTGACACTTCTCTGACCAATTAAACCTGATTCCTTTCTTTTGTAATGAGGTGATAGGGTAGGCTATCTTGGAAAACCCCTCTATAAACCAGCGGTAATATCCGGTGATTCCCATTAACGACCGTATATCTGCTACATCTTTAGGTATCGTCCATTCTCTAATGGATTTTGTCTTTTACGGATCCACGACAATGCCCTCTGCTGAAATTATATGTCCAAGGTATTGTATCTCTTTCTGGTAGAAGTCACACTTGTCGAAATTAGCATACAGTTTGTGCTTCCTTAATGTTTACAACACTATTCTTAAGTGTTCCTCATGTTCCTCCTCCATCTTTGAATAGACTAGGATGTCGTCAATGAATACTACCATGAACTTGTCCAAGTACTCACTAAAAATATTGTTCATTAAGCACATAAAAGTGGCTAGGGCGTTAGTGAGTCTGAATGGTATGACCACAAACTCATAATGTCCATATCTTGTCCAAAATGTTGTTTTGTTTATGTCTTCATTTTTTATCCAAGCTTGATGATAACCGGATCGTAAGTCAAGCTTTGAAAAGATCTTGGCTCCCCCCACTTGATCGAATAGGTCATTTATCCTTGGTAATGGGTATTTATTCTTAATCGTCATTTTGTTAAGTTGTCTATAGTTGATACATAATCTTAGAGTACCGTCCTTCTTTTTCACAAAGAGGACTGGTGCTCCCCAAGGTGAGACAGTCGGTCTGATGTACTCTTTGTCCAACAACTCTTGTAATTGTATTTTTAATTTTGTGAGTTCGGGTAGACTCATCTGGTAAGGCGCCTTTGAGATAGAAGTGGAACCGGGTAACAGATCTATGGAGAAGTCTATTTCCCTTCTATGGGGTAATTCTGGTATCTCATCCACAAACATGTCTTTGAAATCACGTAGGACAACAAAGTCTTCCAACTTTGGCTTATCCCCCTTTATTGCTAGATTCGTGACTTGGATGGCATACAATTGGCATCCCTTCCTCATATATTTCTTTAGTTGCATCACTAAAAATTTTCTGACCAATACTGGCTTCGATATACCTTGGGTTGTCCTGGTAGTGTCAGAATCATCCTTATAACTAAGCATCTTTGTATAGCAATTTAATATTGCTTTCTGTCATTCCAACCTGTCCATCCCAATAATCATATTATAAGACCCTAATGGTAGGGTGTTCAGATCGGTCTTTATACATTGACCATCCAAGCTGAATTCAAAATATGGAACAAACTCCGCTACCTTTCTTTTAGTACTAGTTGCTAATTGTACAAGCCATGATTTCACGTGCTTCAGTTTCTTAAGTTGGTTTGACTCAACCACACTATGTGTAATATAACTTAATGTAGCCCCAGGGTCAATTAAAATAGAAATTTGAGTATCATTGATTTTACCTTCGATTTCTACCACCGAGGACTGGTGGTCAGCTTGTCGACCATCTATGGCTGCATTTATCCGATGTAGGCTTCTACCCACATCTCCCACTGTCGAGGCTTCCTGCAGATTATGAACAACAGTTCTATTTGTTGAACTCAAACGTGAACAATTCCTCCTTAGATAAGGTTCTGCGCATTCCCAACACTTTAATGGCTCGTGGGGGTTGTCTCCAAACTTCCTTGTTCCCAAGTTCACTGGTTTACCACTGCCTTGCGTATTTGGATAGTTTGAGTGAAAGTACTTTCTCGGAAAACTTTTTGATGTACTCCGATGAGCAGTTGGTTGGTACCCCTTATTTCGTTGGTTCATTCATTCTTGTTTCTTATCTTTCCAAGCTTTGGGAAACTCCACTCGTTGTTTGTACTGATCGTAGCACATTCGAGCTTTCCTGAATACTTCGCTCAAGGATTTGGGGTTGTCAAATTCAATTCTGTCCTTATAAGATTGTGGTAGGCAGCTTAGAAAACGTTGAATTTTTACTTTATCCTCTCGGATGTATGGTAGAAACCTTAACAGTTCTAAAAACTTATTTATAAGGTCTTCCATTGTCATCTGTCCAAGTCGTAACTCGTAGAATTCTTTTGTCTTTCTTTCATAGTAACTTTCCGAAAGATATTGTTTCATGATATACTTCTTAAAGTCAGACCATTCCAACTGTTTTTCCTTTAGGCCCTTGGCCAATTTCAGGTCCTTCCACCAAATGCTAGCCTTCCCTTTCAAATTGTAAATGGCCATTCTGACCTTCATGTTGCTGGAATAATTGTAGATATAGAAGTATTTTTTGATGTCCAACAACCATGCTTCAGCTTCCTCTTCTATCTTGGATTCTCCATCAAAAGTAGTTGGTTTAATCTTTTTAAATTCTCCTTCAAGGTGGTCTACCTGTTTTCTTTTTCTATGAGATTTAGTTTTTTCCTCAACTGAAGGTGTCCCTTCTGACGAACTATCTCCTTTTTCTGTTTCTGCCCCGGAGTTCTTGGAAGCCCTTTTGCTAACTTATTCCTCATGGTTATCGTCCTTTGGGCTCTTCTTGGTCACTATACTGCGTAGCAGGACTTCATTTATCTCTTGTTGTTCCTGTTGTGCTTTTTTCAGTTTTTCATTGTCCGCATTGAAAATCTGTATTTCAACAATAAGGTTCCTCATTGTTTCCAACACTTCCGTGGGTGAACTTCCACCACGATTTTGTCTTGTATTTCCAGGGGGTCCCTACTGAAGGTTTTCTCTCATCCTGATCTCTACATCGTCCTGAGCTACCATAATTAACAAAACAGAAATAACTTTCTGTTTGTAACCATCAGATTTTTGTTAGTTTTACATAAATAGAAAGATATATATACTAAACAACTATTATTTCCCTGTTCAGGTCCAGTGTTGTCACCTTTTTGCTCTAATACCATATGTAATGTACCTCAAAATTTACATACAAAAAAAAAATTTGTTTGGGAACATTGAATTGGTTTTTTTGTATCCTTGAGGTCGTTCAAACACTTGTCTATCCTAAGGTACATTTGTCTTATTGCTTTCGCTCCTCTATCCTATTAACATAGGGTCGCAATTTCTTTTTGTAAAGTGTTACTTACAACAACATATCTATAATTAAGAACCCTTTGTCTCCTGGTAACGCAATACTATCCACTATATTATTCCTAAGCCACTCTAAGACATGTAGTAATATCCACTTAGAGTCTTTCTATCCTATAATGTAAGGTTAGAGGTGCCAGACCTATAGGAGACCGATCCCTTAAGTGTAAGTAGAATTATAAAATCTACAAGGAGATATTAATCTTATTTGAAAAACAAAGGTAAAGTGGGTTAACTTCGACCACTAAAAAATTTGCACCTTGAATTTATAGAACGCAAGGGTTAAACTTATTAGAGAATGGGGATTATGATCATTGGCACACAACTCATCAGGTAATGACAAGGCCCAACCGTTTTGGTGTTTAATGTAGAGTATTTGGATTCAACATGAAATGGTGTACTGACACCTTCCTCTGGTTTCCTTGCCATCAATTCCCTTGACTTCGATATAGGTGGAAGGAACTATGCCTTAAAGGCCTGTCTACACAATTTAATACACCTGGGAAAGTGTCTATTCGATACAGAGCTCGATTGGCATGCTTCCAAGGAAACGTTGACACCTTCCCCATAATCACATGGCCTATGTACAATATCCTTCTCTCTTTTTCTCCATTCGGAGGTTACCCCGCGCCTTTCACTCTCATTCAGTTTTTTAGTTTGGGTGAGAGAGGATTGACCGTTTCAGGCCATTTCGTTCGCTCCCTATTTAAGGTTTATTTTTGTGAAATATAGATAAATGTCTTATACCAAAACCTTTGTTAGCTCAAGCCTCATGGTCGGGGTATACAGTTCAGTCTCTGTGCTAAGTGTGTGGAGGTTCTTTGTGATGCTTTCCGATAGTCGTTTTGTGTGGTAAGTCTTACCTTGAGCTCTCTTTTATTTACATTTTTAAAACAAACATTCTACTTATCTGTGGTTCTGTGCACACCTCTATTCTTTGATAGTGTCTTCATCTTTTCGAAGGTGCTTTTCTATGGTTCTGTGCACAACTCTATTCGTTGATAATGTCTTCATCTTTTTCCAGGGTACTTGTATGTGGTTCTGTGCTAATCTAGTATATCCCTTGTTTAGACTCCTAATCTAGTTTATCCCTGTTACTACATGATACGACCTATCGGGGTTGAGCCATTACTCGTATACGAAGTCAAGAACTTAAATCGGTTAAACCCCTTGTTATTATTTCTTGTTCTCCTGTTTTTGATAGTCTGTTATACCCTTGTTATTTTGTGTCTTGGTTTGGTTAAACCCGTGTTATTATATTCTGGTCTCCTCCATTGGATGGTCCATTAAATTCTTGTTATTGTTTTCCTGGTCTTCTGTGGATGGCTTTAGTGTTAACAGGTAGCATTGATTTAGAGGTGAAGTTCTTCCCACTTGTCGAATGCGTTTAATCTCTTCTGTTAAGTTGAATGCATGAAGGTTTATGTTTACCATGCATAATTTTTATGCCTTTTAATCTTTCTGTTATTCCTGTATTATCCCTTCAGATTATATACTGGTATCTATTTCTAATGATGGGCCCCTGGTTGTGCGAGGGTACCCATCAGGGAGGCACGAACACCCTTTTCCCTCTCGGTCCAGGTGATGTAACGCAACGACATGAGGCATATATCCTCTGCTTCAGTTAAGTATTCAACCAGTCCCCTTTTTTGTCATTTCCTATTCTGAAATTTAAATACCTTACCCTATTGGTTATGTTTTAATACTTTTTGTTACTTTTGTGTAGGTGTAGGCATGTCAAAGCATGAGAACGCCCTCCTTTATTCAACAAAAGGTATTCGGGTTCCTATGCAGTTGCTAAGTTAATTGTCGTGATTCAAACCCCACTGAGAGGTTAATTCCAAGTTCCGGGGTATGCTCTGAATTGTATAAATATGTTTTCTGGGGTACCAAACCATCACACAATGTGCGCCTGGTTGGAATTTGGTAACTAGACCATCGATTTTTTTAAAAAACATATTGCTCATTATATCATGTGTATTAGTTTTGTTGGGGTTTTGGAACTCTGAAGTATTTCCTCTATATAATATAAATTTGGTTTTTGTTCTGGCTATCACGGTTACCTTATTCCAGAATTAAATCTTATTACTGGATGTGTAAACCCCTTTCCAAAATGAATCGGCCATGTATAGTGATTACGCCTAGGGTTTGGTTCTTTCCCAGAATTAATATAGTTGTTTTCGTTTATGCTCCAATGGAAGAAGTAACTAGTTTCTTTTTCATGCATCGCAAGTCATTTTCATTATGTTCTTCAGTTATAACTGTTGAATAACCTTTATCGATCGACTTACTCATGGAAAAAATTCTTCAGTATTAGTTTGGATACCCACCTCATATGATGTCTACCTTTTGTGTCAATTATCATGGTTCAATATGCCCTTAATAGACTGCTCACCAGTGAACTAGATAGCTTCAATGCAATTCATGTACTATTTTCTTTTTGTTTTCTGTTATGGCTTATTGTATAAGTTCCATATAGATCTAAGCCCTAGAAGGTTCGATGGTCATCATTATTCGTTATGATTCATGCTTTAATACCTTCTATTTCTGTTATCTCTATTTACAAAAGTCTCTATAGGACTGTTTGGGTTATGTGACAAGGAATCTTTTATCCTTTGTTCTTGTTTTATATTGATTAAACCCTCTATGGGTCTGCTCAAACGAATAAGACACAATCTAGTCAATACGATAGGACCTGTAGTTTAACTGTGGGTAATCCTTTTGCTTATAGGGTCTTACCTTGCTGTCGTAACTATCTCCATTATGCATGTAATATAAACACACACACACACACAGA
>JZKD02S0363571.1:299384-320284 GCA_000966675.3 Picea glauca | reverse complement strand
GGAAAACAAAGTTCTTATGGAAAATTCATATGCTAAAGACCATTCATAATTTCTTCACATACACAAATTGCTATAGACAAATTATATGGAGAGATGAAACAAAATAAGTGGCCAACAGTTTAGTTATATCTGAGAACAGTTTCAAAGACCATTCTTCTCGTTGGTAAATTCATTAACATCTACTACTACTCTGTCTAAGAATTATCACATAATATCTGATTACTACAGCAGTGCAAAAATTTGTACGTTCGTGCCCAGAAAATCAAAGGCATGCTATTATAGTGGTATCCATTATTGCCAGCATCAAGTGTATTCAAGAATTATATAGTGAGCCACTGGTAGATCTATCTTCGAAGCTCAGATTTAAGAAATTTAAAAGGAAGTATGCAACATTATGTAATAATATGGTAATCCAAACTTAACCCGGTGCACTTGTCATCATAATTTATTCAAGGTGTTTGATCATTCGATCATATTTAATGTGGTCAGCAACAAAAAAACAATCCATTTAAACCTCTTAGAAATGAATGAAGATAAAAGAGAAATTGTTGCAGAATCAGGGTGACCAGCTTTGTTTAAGACCATACTATGAAATAACTGAGTGGAAACAAAGTTAAGACAAGTTTTGTGTGGTTCCAACTGAATCCCTTAAGTTTTGATTATTTAGAGATCAGATAAGTCATGCAATTCAAACAAAATGCTGCAACATAGTAGTCTTTATTTTTTAAAACTCTCAACAATGTTCCCCCCAAAAGCATACAGAATATCAACCCTTTCTGGCAAATTGTTCTAGGGCTTGTAGCATCTATTCATCCTACATAAATAATTCGAACAAACGCAAAACTTCTGACATTATTATCAGTCCACAAAATATTTGTCACCAGCAAAAATTCAAACATCATTCACCGTCCATCCACAAGATTAATCCATATATTAGACAATGTTCATCGATTGACATGATGGATCGAATTTAGTGAAAATTTTGTCTCATCAACTTAACATTAAAACCCCTTTAGATGTTCTGCAACATTACATCAATTCGAATAAGCTGTTTGTATTCTCAAAATGTATGGATTAACCATAAAACACATTAGAACTTCAGAGAAGATAGCAATGTTGATTTAGCTGTCAGAAAGGCAATTTTCCAGTGGTAAACTTTTTATTTATCAGCAGTCCCTTTATTAAGTCGCTGAAAGATATTGGACATTAATTTTGTTGACATGGGTCATGAAGTTTGGACATATGAAATATAGCCCTTAAAACCTACAGCCCATCAACACAGAAATCAAGCCTTAAAGGTTCTAGCATTTCAACCATACAACGCTAATGTTTATTGAATATTTTAGCAGTTCATTTGGGATACCTTATGCAATGGTTTACCTTTAGAACCATCATAGAATGAATTATTGCAAAATTCCATCGCTAAATGAAATCAAACCAGATCATAAAGATCTCAAACCAATTAACTGCAGTTGCATTTAAAATGGCTTATTTAACCCTTAAGGTAGGTCGTTGGTTTTTTTATAGCATCGATTTACTACTTGATTGTTATTAGACCCTCGATACAATAAAATAATTTGTCAAAATTTAGATTTGGAATGATAAGCATGACACATCCAGAAATAATCGATCAAGCTATGATACCATCAAATTTTGCAAGCATCCCCCCAAAAAATATTTAAAGCCATTACATCCGCAAGCTTGGACAAAAGTGTTAAGTTTCTTTAGAAATGTAGATTCTATGTCTATGATATAGATTAAACCAGACGTTAGGTTTATATTATTCCTCAAATATGCATCTAAATAAACCTTCTCTGTGAAACGTGACCTGCATCTTAAATAAAAATGTGACTTGCAGCTTAGATAAAAAGAGTGAACCTGAATTTGATTTGAGTTTTAAGACATCCCAAAATTAGATCGATGCGAAGATATACGACCAAAGACATTAGATCTAAGAGTATTAATCTTTGAGGAGGCGTCCACTCCAAACCCAAAGAAGGAAACCCCAAAACTGCAATCCTACTTCAAAAATTGATCATTTGAAGTGATCGACCTGCAATAAAACCCAAGTTTTCTGCAAAATATGAAAAGGTTAGCACATGCAAACTTGGAAGAGAAACATAGCTCTGGAAATAGAATGCTATTAAACCCTAGGTTGTATGAAAATAAAAAAATTAAAGGGATAGATCAAATGAGATACTAAGGAAAGAAGAAAAATCCCTAGCTGCTACCATTGGACATGGAATCTTAGAAAACCCTTAGCAATGTCCTCTTTATCAATTTTGTTGAAGTCCAACAACATCAAGGATTTGTAGAAGAGAATGAAGCTAGAGACGTTGAAGCTTACAAAAGTTAAAGGGAGGTTAACTCAACATGAAATCAACCTTAGTATCACAAAAGAAATTATACACTAGATCGAATAAAAAACATAGGATATTCAATTCTATTATAATAGAAATCTAACTTAAATTCAATAAAAAAAGGAAATACAACTAAAATCATACCTCCCTTCCATTATCCTTCGTGTCATAGCTCTTATTTCATTAAGCTTACGATTCTATAAACTCCTAACAAACTCCTAGAACATTACTCAAGAGTAATGAAGATGAGATCCACAAATAGAAAGAAGTAATTTCATTATTTCCAACCATGAAAAAGTGAGGGAGGTTCCCTCCTTATATTGATAAAGTCCTCCCTCATTACCATACAATGAAAACCATGAGCCCATATCATGTCCCGAGTGAAAAAAAACTTGATAAAACCATAGTTGGTTACAAGAAAATCCTCAAACATAGGGCTCCCTCTAAAAAAAGTAAGAAAATATTAAGTAACTGCACTTGTGTGGTTCATGGAGGAGAGAGAACAAGTTCACCCTTCTTTAATTGAGCTAACAACCTTCTACAAACAAACAAAAATCACTAACGAATTCCCCAAATCATGAAACAAATTCTTCACAAGAGTGAGGACAAGTAAAGATGAGGTGTGTCCCTTCGAGAAGGTTCTAGAAGCAAGTGTAAGGGAGGATAGATAAAGTGTTCCCTTCTATAAGGAATCTCACACATGCCAAATAATACATGTCTATGTGGCTCATTCATGATCCATATGCTGACAAGTGTACAAAGTGTTAATGTGGACACCTTTGTGATGATATTGCATCCTTATCATTGTCCATTGTGCAAGTACAAATCCCAATGTGGTGACACAGATCCAAATAAAAATGACATCCATGTAAGTAGATATGGTCAAATATAGGTACACATATCCTTTTATAAACCAAACTCAAAAATAGTCAATGAAAAATAATCCATTTCGAGGGGGAAACCTCCTTTTACAATATATCCAATGCACAAGACAAGATGGCAATACAAATGAATCCCCTTTATTATAAATAGGATATAAAGTGATCATGATGAAACCTACCACTAAGCCAAACTAACCATAACTAATAAAAAAATAATAAATGATTGTTAGGGACTTAACATAGGGCCTTAGGGGCCTTAACATAGACCTATTTTCAAAAAATCTTTGAATCCCTCGAAGATTGTAATCGAGGGTGTTTCTTTATGAACTTCTCATTTTCCCATGTAGCTTCTTCTGGAGGCATATTTTTCCACTTGATTATGTACTCCATAATGGTTCTACTCTGAAGAGATATGGAACACAAATATATAGCTTTTTCCGGTGCAAGAATCCACTTCCCTTCATCTAATTCCTGAAGTTTTTCTTCATTGGAATAGTTTGTCCCAAAACCATTTTTAGGAAAGATACATGAAAAAACTTATGAATGTTAAAACAAGGAAAATATAACTTATATGCCACTTCTCCAATCTTGTAAATAATCTTGTAGGGTCCATAATATTTTGGATCTAATTTATAATTCTTCTTCTATTTGAGAGTATATTTCTTATAAAGTTGTAGTCTCAAAAATGCCCAATCACCCTCCTCAAATTGTTTTTCGCTACGATGTTGAGTTTCTTGCTCTTGCATCCCACTTTGTGCCATTTGAAGGTTTTACTTAAGAATTGTCAAATTTTCTTTAGTCTTCTACATGTGTAACTCTATTTCTTATAATTTGGAATGTTCCTACAAAAAATGGAAGAGACTAGAAGTTGGATATCCATAAAGGGATTTGAATGGGGAAATCTTAGTAGATGTATGATAGGTGATACTATACCACCATTATACTGGAGGAAGCCACTTCACCCAATGATATTGCTAGTATGAATAACATAAATGTATATAACCCTCTAACCACTTGTTAACAATTTTTGTTTGACCATGTATTTGTGGATGATATGTTGAACTCATATCTAGCGTTGTTCCACTCATCTTCCATAATTATTTCAAAAAATTTCCCTTGAATTTTGGATTTCTGTCACTTACTATTACTTTAGGAAATCCATGAAGTCCATGAATTTCCTTCATAAACACTTCTTCCACTTGACTTGCCATATATATTTCCTTTGAATTCCATAAAAAATTGCATATTTTGTGAGTCTATCCATTACCACAAAAACAAAATCCTTACCTATTGATTTCAATAAACCTGTAATGAAATCCATTGATATATCTTCCCATCTTTCATTAAGTATGTGTAAAGGTTGAAGTAAACCTCGAGTTTTTTCTGTTTTTACTTTATTTATTTGGAAAACCTAACAGTCTCTCACAAAATTCTAAGCATCTTTCTTTATTCCTCCCCCCCAAAAATCTTTTTTGATCCTTTCATATGTTTTAAGGAACCTTGAATGTCCTGCCATCAGAAATTCACGAGACTCCCTTAATATTTGTTGCTTGAACTTTGATTGAGGGCATAAAAATATTCTACCTTTGTACCCAAGGATATCTCACTTCCACTCCCATTGTTCCATAGAGTTCATCTCTTCCTTTATACATTGTATTTTTTGTCTAGTACTATTCTCATTTTTCCATTCCTAATGAGATTCTTCCAAATATAAAGGAATGGAATATGTAATATAATATAAACTCAAGGATTCTTCTATTCTGGAAAGGGTATATGCTACCATATTCTCCTCCCCCTTTTGTAGATTATTTCAAAATCAAACCCTTTCATTTTTTGTACCCATTGTTTTTTCTCTTTTGATGACAATATTTGACCCAAAAATTACTTTACGATATCATGGTCTGTATTGACTTTAAAACACCTCCCAATGAGATATTGTCGCCATTTTTTTATTATGTGTAAAATTGTTTCCATTTAATTTTTATATGTAGATTTCACCAAGCCATTTACCTTGAATTGTTTACTTTCAAAGGCCAACAATCTCCCTCCGTGTTCCAATACTTCTCCAATTCCTTATCCTGATGCACCACATTCAATTATGAATGTTTTACCAAAATAAAGTGTTGCCAATACTAGTGTAGAATACATGGCATCCTTTAAGAGTGAGAATCCCAAGGTATCCTCTTCCTTGCATAGAAATTATTTTTTATTCAAGAGACATGTGAGTGGAAATGATTTTTTATTCAAGAGACATGTGAGCAGACCTACAATCTGTGCAAAATTATTAACAATTTTTTGATAATATCTTGTAAGACCTAAAAATACTAAGACTCTTGATGTTCTTAGGAATAGGCCATTTTATAATTGATTGAATCTGTTTAGTTCCCACCTTAACCCCTTCCCTTGAAACAATATGACCCAAATAGTCTACTTTTTGTTTCCCAAAATCACATTTGGATCTTTTTACAAACAATTGATTGTTCTCTAGAATTTGTAGTACTTTATCCACATGTTTAATGTGGTATTCCCATTATTTTCTATAGACAAGTATATCATCAAAGAAGACCAACACAAACATTCTAAGTTGGATTTTTTTTTTTTCATAAGGATTTGAAAAGTACAAGGCACATTAGTCAACCCAAAAGGCATGACCAAGAAATCATAGTGCCCGTCATGTGTTCTAAAAGATGTTTTGGGAATGTCTTATGGGTAAATTCACGGAGCTAGGTAACACTTTCGTGACAATCTCATCTCCAAAATTCTGAAAAACATTGTTTCGGCCGAACTAATATTATTTTTCGGCCGAAAGATATTTGTTTCGTTCAAACTATGGAACATCAAATTGAACGGTACAATGATGGCACCCTCAATTTTCGTGTACAAATTTTTCCATCCGACAATATCTTTTCGGTCGAAAGATATTTAGGTCGAAAACATATTTCGGTCAAAATATTCTTTTGACCGAACTATGCTTTCGGCTGAACTATTATTTCGACCGAAAACTTCTGTTGGCCGAAAAATTGTTTATATATTAACCAGACATTGAAAATGTAACGTTTTTCTCAACTGTGACCATGAGTGACTGTGACTGTGACTGACTTAGTGGTGTTGTGTGAGGGATTGAGTGTTGGCGCAGACGTGGTTTTGGCGCGGACGTATTGGTGTGTTGGTGTTGGTGGGCACTCTTTCAGGCGGTTGTGTCGCCATGTTGGTGGGCGATCCTTCGGGTAGGCGGGACGAGCTTTAGGTAAGCTCAAAATTCCCATTGAAATATTTTAGTTTTTATTTTTATTTTAATTTAATTTTTTTATTTAAATTTTAATTTATATATCGGCTTTTGCATCCAAGTCATGGGCACGGACATGGTTTTGGCATGGACGTGCTATCATGTTGGTGTTGGTGGGTGCCCCTTTAGGCAAGTGGGCCGATCTTCAGGTAAACTCAAAATTCTCACTGATATTTTATTTTTTGTTTTAATTTTAATTTATTTTTTAATTTAAATTATGTTAAATTTTGGCCCATGTAGCCAAGCCGTGGGCATGCCAACAACTTTTCCATAGGGTTGGGTCCCCACGTCCAAGTCACAGTCTACTGGACTGTGACTTGGTCGCGGGGGGACAACACTGTGGCACAATTCAATAGTTTTAATCTTTTATATACTGACATTTTGATATACAATTATTTTGAAAGCAATTTTTGGAATACTGTCTTTGGTATACTGTCATTTGATATACTGTTATTTTGAAAACAATTTTAATATTTGTTTAGTCATCTTCTATTTTTGTATAACATGGGATAAGTTTTGACAGTTAAAATGTCAATAAGTTTCTAGAGTTTTATAAATCCATAATTCTGCACTTCTACCATTATTTTCAGCTTCCTTGTATGCCCCTTTCAAAATATCACCAGTTTTTCAAAGTCTTAGAATTAGAAATAATGACGTGCTTTATACAAAAACAATATTATTATTAAATATTTAACCTTCAAATCACTCAAATATTTATCATATTTATCGAGAAGATCCTACACAGTATCCCAACCAACCATCATCTATTATACTGCGTAGGATCTTCTCGATAAATATGATAAATATGGAAAATATATTGAATGATTTAATTTCAAAACAAAACATCCTAGAAAAGCATTTTCTAGATCACAAAGATAATGTAAGAATATCACCTAAAATACTCCATTAGGATCATTGTAGACATTACCATTTGGAATCATTAATTTTGTGACAATTAAGACTCACTCAATTGCATCTTCTTCAATATATATATGTGATTAAAAATCACATTACTATTTGTAGAAATAGGTTTCATTACCACCATAAATTTTGTGACAATTAAGAATTACCCAATTGCATTTTATTCAAAATATATATCACATTAAAACTCACATTACTATGTTTACAATAGGTTATGATGCACTTACATTTGAAATTATTGTCATGATTTCTCTCAATCAACGTGAATTTCCACCTTATATGACTATATTTTATCTAGATTTCTAACTCCAACTAAGCCTGACAAATATTACATTTGCTCCACCTCATCTTAATTTATATTAGGAATACAAACAACCCTCATACCCATCCCATGTAACATGACAATAAAGGAATTAGTATAAAAACTCAATGACATAAACAATGCTAATGGGAAGTTTATCAATGACATTAATGCAAAAAGATTATGTTTATCAATGTCATCCAACTGTTGATGCATTTCTCTCAAACTTCGAGTTCTCTGATTTGGAAGTTTAGAGGAAGAGCTTCTGCTGGAAGTTGAGTTATCTTGAGAACTTTTAGATTGTCCTTGTACCTGTAGCCTTCGAAGAGAAGGCTAATGCGTTTTTTGTCTTGAACTCTCTGTGTCTTCAGGATGTGACAGCAATGGATCTTAACTATCCATTCGCTAATTTTCAGACTCATTCCAGAACTGATTTTCAAAAAAATTTACATCTCTGCTGAGAATCAGTTTCTTTGAGATTGGATTGTAGAGCCTGTAAGCTTTTGATGTTTTACTATAGCCAGTAAAGATGCATTTCTCACTTCTATCATCCAATCTCTTCCTTAATTCAGAAGGTATGTGAGGGTATGTTATGCATCCAAATGTCCCGAGATGAGAAACATCTAGCTTTGTCTCACTCCATGCTTCTTGAGGGACCTTAGTTATTTTCTTGAGACTGGTGGTGGGAGATCTATTTAGGAGATAAGCTGCTTCATCCCAAAATGTATTTGATAGACATTTATGTTTGAGAAAGATCCTTGCCATGTTTATTATTGTCTGATTTTTCCTTTGAGCCACTCCATTTTGTTGTGGAGTATACCTGGTTGTATTTTGCTTGATGATGCCTTGTGATTTGCATAAATTTGCAAATTCTTTGGAGCTGTATTCTCCTCCTCCATGTGACCTGAGAGCTCTTACATATTTTCCACATTGTTTTTCAGCTTCATCTTTGAATTATTTGAACTTTGCAAAAGTTTCAGACTTGTGTCTGAGAAAATAGATCAAAATTCTCTCGCTAAAGTCATCAATAAACGTTAAAAAAAAACCACTACCACATATTGAATTTGTTTGCATTGGTCCACATAGGTCAGTGTGAACCAACTCTAAGTGTTGTTTTTCTTGAGTGGAGGATTGTGGAAAACTAGTTCTCTTATGTTTTCCAAGAATGCAAGACTCACATGGGGGATTTTTCTCTTTGAAGACAGGTATACCTTTGACCATGGAGTGCTTTTATAGAAGACTTAGACTTTGAAATGGTAGATGTCCAAATCTTCTATGCCAAACCATAGTTTCATTGGGGGTGAATGCACTGTGTGCATATGACTGGATCAGATTTGTAGTTCTGAGGGTCAGGGGAAACATTCTATTCCTGGTCATGTGGATTTCATAAATCAATTTTCTATCGGGGGTGTTGTCATATACCCTACATGATGCTCCTTCAAAAAGTACATTATATCCATGTTCAATTAGTTGTCCTACACTTAACAGATTATGTGTCAGATATGGAACATGATAGGCATTGTGTATGTCTTTCTTTATATTTTGTTTAGTAAGAATAAGGACAATTCATTTTCCTTGAACTTTTACTAAAGAATCATTTCCAAGTGTAATATTAGATGAAATTGAAGAATCAATACATGAGAGTAAATCTTTGTTACCTATCATGTGATTGCTCCATCCACTGTCCAGCAACCAAAGATCTTTATGTTGTTCTTCAGTCTGGTGGCATGAGAGAAACATACCATCTGAGGTTTCTCCTTCATGATTTGAGACATGTGCGCTTCCTGAGAGTTGATCTGCTTGCTTCTTCTGGCATTCAGATTCATAGTGCCCAAACTTATTACAGTAATAACATTGTATGATTGATTTGTCATTTGATCTTCTCCCTCTACCTCTTTGAGGCTGGAATTTATGATTCTGGTTATGTTGTCTGTGACCTTGGAAATTCTGATTCTGGTTATGTTGTCTGTGACCTTCACTTGAGTGATCATTACTGGGAGTTCTCCCTCTTCCTCGATGGCCTCTGCTTCTTCCTCTGCTTCTCCCTCTGTTGAAGGAGAATTGAGTCTTGAAGGCATTTGTTGTTGACTCATCTTCGAGATGAATTATGGTTTCATGTGTCAATAGAGAGCCCATTAATTCATCTGTTGAAAAATTTGATAGATCCTTGGATTCAAGGATAGCTGTAACAACCATTTTGAATTTCTTTGGTAAACTTCTGAGGACTTTCTCAACAATTCGTTGATCATGGGTGGCTTCACCAGTCAATCTAATCTGGTTTACGATTCCCATGGCTCTGTTCATAAACTGATCAACATTTTTAGACTCTATCATTTAAGTCTCGAAATGCATCCTCAGGGTCTAGAGTTTGACTGTTTTTACCCTGTCATTTCCTTGGTAGGATGATTTAAGGATGTCCCATGCCTGTTTTGAAGTAACATCGCCTGTGATTTTTGAGAAAATTGAGTCACCCACTAAATTTTGAATCCATAATTTTGCCTTATTTTCTCTCTTCCTTTATGTTGCCTGAGCAGTTCTCTGTTGGTTGGTCATGGCAGCAAGGTCTGCTAAATCTGGTTCCACATATCCAAGATCCACATGATCCCAGTACTCTTGTTATTGCAAGAAGAATCTCATTTGAAGAGACCAAAACTCATAATTCTTTCCAAGAAGAATTGGTCCTTGAGTTGGTCCTAAATTGCTAGAGGTGGCCATCTTAAAAAAATTTAACAACAAAAAAAATCGTTTGAGGTTTGTGTGCTTGCTTGTTTCCTGTCCCAAAACCAAGTCTACGAAATCCTCTGTGTGAATTCGGGCCAAAAGACACAGGGATGACCACTTCTTTGGTAACTATAGCCCCTCTAATGGAGGAATTGGGCTTTCTAAGTTTACTGGAGAGTAAAAAAAAATGAAGTTTATCTTCTCATGTGACCATGGGGTGAGAGCTAGGCGCTTCGGGTCTTCGAGCTTTAGGAATTTCGATGCTGAAGGTCTCAATTCCTACGAATAGATGAATGGTCAAATAATGGTCTTCTACCAAAGATCGACGTTCCTTGTTGAGTTGATTTCAACGATCCTCAATTACTTTGGGGCTTCGGGTAATATTCCTTTCTAGCATGTAGCAAGGATCAACGATGCTCGTTGATTTGAGATCAACGGTCCCCAAATAACTAGGTACTTCGGACTTTGGGTGTTCCAAGGTGCACAACACTTCAAACCTCCAAAGTGTTAATCTTTTGAAGTGACAGATCTGTCGACGTGTTTCCATAGCCTTCAAGGGCTCAGATTTACTTCGGGACTTTGAGTAGAACTCAGTCCGCAAGACCTTCCAAAGTGCTAAGTCTCCGAAGTGAGGAATCTAGAACCGCATGTTGTTGTTGATTGACGGTACAAATGAACTCCGGGCTTCGAGCCTTCGGGACTTCTAGCTTGTCATATCCTTCTTTCTTTCGAAGTGATTATCGCCAAAGTGGAGGATCTCTTACCATGTGTCCACTTCGATCGATGATATGGATCTACTTCGGCTCTTCGTAGATTCGAGAGAGATTTACTCCTCGGCCTCTATTGGCTTCCTCCCTGAGTACGAGATTGCCAGATGCGCGTCACTTGATTGAAGATCAACGACCATGAGACTCAACTCACTTACTATTTAATCTCTTTGTTGATCTCCTCAAAGCGAAGATTCTTATCTGTAGTGGGATCAATATCCATTGTTGATCTGACAATATCAATGATCTCGAGTGATTTTGGGATCACAAATTGCTTGCGCATTAATTTCCTCTCCAATGCCCGCAATGCCTCCTCACCATTGATCTCTCTCTAATGAGATATGATGGTTGTGGTTTAATCTTTGCTTGATCTGATGGCTGAGCTTTCTCACGCTCAGATCTTAAGGCTAAGAAAAAATCTCCTTTCCTCTTGTCTCATCATCCTTTCTGAGCTTCATTAAAGGCTCAGATCTGTTCAAAGAGCCAATCTTATGGCTGATCTTTCTTCTCCTCTACTGATTTTATAAACTTTCTTCTTAAGAGAGAATTTTGTGAATCTTTCACGAATTCTTTAAATGCTCATGTAATCTTTAATTGTTCTTTGCTTTCTGCAGTTCTTCTTTCTCGTGCTTTCTGTCTTCAACGATCTTTTGAGTGTATTTTGGACTGCAACCTGCTCTCCAAGCTTTGTGAAGAATTTTCATCTCTTGTTCTCATCTGCAAGACAATGTAGGATCTGCGTTGTTCTTCATAAAATGGGGCTACTCTCCAGGCATTGTGAAGAGGCTTACGTCCTAAGATCTGATACAATGATAAAATGAGAAGCAAAGAAGAAAATACAGAGAAGACGAAAATTGGGAAAAACAAAAATTGAGCAGAGAATTTAGTATTAAGTATATAGCTAAGTTGAATAGGCTGGAGAAAATCAAGAAACAAAACAAAAGATCCTAACTAACTCGTACAACTGGCCAAGACAAATGGCAGTGTACAGTCACATACTATTGAGGTTACAGATATATTTAACACTCCCTCTTAAACTCAATAGTTACAAACATCAACACTGATAATGCCCAAGTGTTGTCTTTGAAAATAAAAAACGGATTTTCCTAGTGGCTTTGTAAAAATATCTGCGCGCTGATCTCGAGAGCCACAAAATTGAAGTTCTATGTCACCATTATTGACAAGCTTGTGTATGAAGTGAAAACAAGTGTCAATATGCTTTCTTTTCTTGTGAAACACATGATTTTTGGATAGAGCAATTGCTAAGGTGTTGTCACAGAAGATAGGAGTTGGCTCCTTTTCTGTATGTGACATATCATTCAATATTCTTCTCATCCAAACAACTTGATAGGAAGCATAGGTAGCAACGACATACTCTACCTCTGCATAAGATATTGATACAATGGGTTGCTTCTTTGATGCCCAAGAAATCAGGTTCGTGCACAGGTGAAAAACATGTCTTGAGCTGTTTTTCCTGTCATCTAGGCTTCCTGCAAAATCATTGTCCATGTAACCAGAGAGATGATTATCATCAGACTGAGTGTAACATAAGCCAAAATTGAGAGTGCCTGCAACATATTTCGGAATCCTTTTCACCATCTTCAAGTGAGAATCTTTGGGGGATTCCATGAACCTGGAGACAAGATTGTCTGCATACATAATATCAAGCTTAGTTGTTGTAAGATACAACAAACTGCCTACTAAACTTTTGTACAGGGTAGGGTCCACTGTAGGGCCTTCATCTTTCTTTCTTAATTTTGTGCCTAGGGGTATAGGATTTTCTACTCGATTGCAGTCTTCCATGCATAATCTTTTGATGATGTCTGCTGCATACTTTTGCTGACAAACAAAAATTCCTTTGGTTGATTGATCAACCTCAATCCCCAAAAAATATTTCATTATGCCAAGATATGTCATCTCAAACTCATATTGCATGGCATGTTTAAAACTGGTTAACTCAAAATTTCCAGTATATATCATGTCATCAACATATAAGCATACAATCAAAATTTTACCGTGTTGATCTATTTTGGTGTATAAAGTTGGCTCATTTTGTCTTCTGTTGAAACCACTTTTAATCAGGTAAGTGTCAATTATGTTGTACCAAGCTCTTGGAGCTTTCTTTAAGACATACAGGGCTTTCTTCAACCAAGATACTTTGGTTGGCTGCTCTTTGAACTCAAATCTAGGTGGCTGATCCACATAGACTTCTTCTTCTAAGACACCATTGAGGAAAGATGACTTGACATCCATCTGGTATACTTTCCATTTGTGTTGAGCTGCTATGGCTAAGAGAGTCCCTACAATGTCCAATATTTCTACTGGAGAAAAAGTTTCACCATAATCGGTACCTGGTTTTTGTGAGAATCCTTTGGCAACAAGTCTTGCCTTATTCTTTTCAATCTGTCCCTTTTCATTTAGTTTATTTTTGTAAACCCACTTGAAACCAATACTTTTCTTGTGTTTGGGTAGATCAACAAGATCCCATGTCCTGTTCTTCTCAATGGAGTCAATCTCTTGGTTCATGGATTGAACCCAATGTGACTCGTTAGTTGCCTCTCTAAAATATGTGGGTTGATATGACATTAATGCAAAAATATTATGTTGATCAATGCCATCCAATTGTTGATGGATTTCTCTCAAACTTCAAGTTCTCTTATTTGGAAGTTTAGAGGAAGAGTTTCTACTAGAAGTTGAGTTATCCTGAGAACTTTCAAATTTTACTTGTACCTGCAGCCTTGGAAGAGCAGGTTGATGTGTTTGTTGTCTAAATTCTCTATGTCTTCAGGATGTGACGACAATGGATCTTGACTGTCGATTGGCTGATTTTCAGACTCATTCTAGAACTGATTTTCAAAAAAATTTACATCTCTGCTGAGAATTAGTTTCTTTGAGATTGGATTGTAGAGCCTGTAAGCTTTTGATGCTTCACTGTAGCTAGTAAATATGCATTTCTCACTTCTATCATCCAGTTTCTTTCTTAATTCGAAAGGTATGTGAGTGTATGCTATGCATCCAAATGTTCTGAGATGAGCAATATTTAGCTTTGCCCCACTCCATGCTTCTTGAGGGACCTTTATCTTTAGACTGGTGGTGGGAGATCTATTCAAGAGATAAGCTGAGCATGCTACTGCTTCAACCCAAAATGTATTTGACAAACATTTTTCTTTGAGAAGGCTCCTTACCATGTTCATTATTGTCTAATTTTTCCTTTCAGCCACTCCATTTTGTTGTGGAGTATATCTGGTTGTAGTTTGCATGATGATGCCTTGTGATTTGCATAAATTTGCAAATTCTTTGGAGCTGTATTCTCCTCCTCCATCTGACCTGGGAGCTTTTATATATTTTCCACTTTGTTTTTCATCTTCATCTTTGAATTATTTGAACTTTGCAAAAGTTTCAGACTTGTGTCTGAGAAAATAGATCCAAATTTTCCTGCTAAAGTCATCAATAAGCATTAGAAAATAAACACTACCACCTATTGACTCTGTTTGCATTGGTCCACATAGGTTAGTGTGAACCAACTCTAAGTGTTGTTTGGCTTGAGTGGAGGATTGTGGAAAACTAGCTCTCTTATGTTTTCCAAGAATGCAAGACTCACATGGGGGATTTTTCTCTTTAAAGACAGGTAGACCTTTGATCATGTAGAAGACTTAGACTCTTATAAGGGTAGATTTCTGAATATTCTATGCCAAACCATAGTTTCATTGCGGTTGAATGCACTTTGTGCATATGATTGGATCAAATTTGTAGTTCTGAGGGTTAGGGGAAACATTCTATTCCTGGTTATGTGGATTTCAGAAATCAATTTTCTGTCGGGGGTTTTGTCATATATCCTACATGATGCACCTTCAAAAAGTACCTTATAGCCATGTTCAATTAGTTGTCCTACACTTAATAGATTATGTGTCAGATTTGGAACATGATAGACATTGTGTATGTCTTTCTTTACATTTTGTTTAGTAAGAATAGGAATAATTCCTTTTCCTTGAACTTTTACTAAAGAATTATTTCCAAGTGTAATATCATATGAAATTGAAGAATCAATACATGAGAGTAAATCTTTGTTACTTGTCATGTGATTGCTGCATCCACTATCCAACAACCAAAGATCTTTATGTTGTTCTTCAGTCTTGTGGCATGAGAGAAACATACCATCCGAGGTTTCTCCTTCATGATTTGAGACATGTGCTCTGTCGGAGAGCTGATCTGCTTGTTTCTTCCAGCAGTCATATTCATAGTGCCCAAACTTATTACAGTAACAGGATTGTATGCTTGATTTATCATTTGATCTTCTCCCTCTGCCTCTTTGAGGCTGGAAGTTATGATTCTGGTTCTGTTGTCCGTGACCTTGGAAATTCTGATTTTGGTTATGTTTTCTTTGACCTTCACTATAGTGATGGTTACTTGGACTTCTCCCTCTTTCTCGGTGACCTATGCCTCTTTCTTTGCCTCTCCCTCTGTTGAGGGAGAATTGAGTCTTGAAGGCATTTTTTGTTGACTCATCTTCAAGATGAAGTCTGATCTCATGTGTCAATAGAGAGCCCATTAATTCATCTGTTGAAAATTTTGACAGATCCTTGGATTCAAGGATAGCTGTAACAACCATTTCAAATTTATTTGTTAAACTTATGAGGACTTTCTCAACAGTTCATTGATCAGGGATGTCTTCACCAGACAATCTGATATAGTTTATGATTCCCATGACTCTGTTCATAAACTGATCAACATTTTCAGACTCTGTCATTTTTAAAGTCTCGAAATGCATCCTCAGGGTCTGTAGTTTGACTATTTTGACCTGTCATTTCCTTGGTAGGATGATTTAATGATGTCCCAAGCCTATTTTGAAGTAACAATGCCTGTGATTTTTGAGAAAATTGAGTCATCCAGTGAATTTTGAATCCATAAGTTTTCCTTATTTTCCTTGTGCCTTTGTGTTGCCTGAGCAGTTCTCTGTTGGTTGGTCATGGCAGCAAGGTCTACTGAATTTGGTTCCACATATCCAAGATCCACAGGATCCCAACACTCTTGTGCTTACAAGAAGGATCTCATTCAAAGAGACCAAAACTCATAATTATTTCCAAGAAGAATCGGTCCTTATAATTATTTCAAAGAGTTTTACGTGCTTACATGTTTCTTGTGCCGAAACCAGGTCTGCGAAATCCTCCATGTGACTTCAGGCCAAAAAACATGGGGATGACCACTGCTTTGGCAACTGTAGCCCCTCTAATGGTAGAATTGGGCTTTCTGAGTTTACTCGAGAGTAAAAAAATGAATTTTAGCTTCTCATGTGACTGTGGGGTGAGAACCATGCGCTCTGGGTCTTCGGGCTTAGGGCATTTCGATGTTGAAGGTCCCAATTCCTCTGAATAGCCGAATGGTCGAATAACAGTCTTATTCCAAAGATCGACGGTCCTTGTTGAGTTGACTTCAACGATCCTCAATTACTTCGGGGCTTCGGATGATATTCCTTTCTAGCCTGTAGCAAGGATCAACGATCCTCATTGACTTGAGATCAACGGTCCACAAATACTCCAAGACTTCGGGCTTCGGGTGTTCTGAGGTGCACAACACTTCAAACCTGCGAAGTGTTAATCTTTCGAAGTGACAGATTGGTCGACATGTGTCCACAACCTTCAAGGACTCAAATTTACTTCGGGACTTTGGGTAGATCTCGGTCCACAAGACCTTCTAGAGTGCTAAGTCTCTGAAGTGAGGGATCTAGTGTCACGTGTTCTTGTTTATGGATGGTCCAGATGAACTCCGGGCTTCGGGCTTTCGGGAGTTCTGGCTTCTCATATCCTTCTTTCTTCCGAAGTGATTATCACCAAAGTACAGGATCTCCTGCCACGTGTCCACTTCAATCAATGGTCTGGATCTACTTCGGCTCTTCGGAGCTTCGGGAGAGATTTACTCCTCAGCCTCTATTGGCTTCCTCCCAAAGTACGAGATCGCCAGACACATGTCACTTGCTTGAATAT
Source organism: Picea glauca (assembly GCA_000966675.3). Classification (NCBI taxonomy): domain Eukaryota; kingdom Viridiplantae; phylum Streptophyta; class Pinopsida; order Pinales; family Pinaceae; genus Picea; species Picea glauca. The sequence goes on along the minus strand of JZKD02S0363571.1, from coordinate 303,066 downwards.
CAACGGCCACGAGTGATTGCAGAGACTCAACTTGCTCACTCTTTAATCTCTTTGTCGATCTCCGAAAGAGAAGATGCTTGTCCGTAGTGGGATCAATATCCGTCGTTGATTTGTTGATCTGACAAGATCAACGATCTTGAGTGATTGCGGGATCACAACTTTCTCGCGCTTTAATTTCCTCTCCAATCCCCGCAATGCCTCCTCACCGTCAATCTTTCTTTGATGAGATCTGACGGTTGTGGCTTAATCTTTGCTTGATCTGACGATTGAGCTTGCTCATGCTCAGATATTATGGCTAAGAAAAAATTCTCCTTTCCTGCTGGCTCATCTTCCTTTCTAAGCTTGATTAAAGGCTTAGATCTATTCACAGAGCCGATCTTATGGCTGATCTTGCTTCTCCTCTGTTGCTTTTGAAAACTTTCTTCTTAAGAAAGAATTTCGTAAATCTTTCACGAATTCTTTAAATTCTCATGTAATCTTTAATTGTTCTCTTCTTTCTGCAGTTCTTCTTTCTTGCGCTTGTTGTCTTCAACGATCTTTTGAGCATATTCCGGACTGCAACCTGCTCTCCAAGCTTTGTGAAGAATCTTGTGTCTCGTGTTCTCGTCTGCAAGACAATGTAGTCTTCGTGTTCTTCTTCTTACGACCGGGTTGCTCTCCAGGCACTATGAAGAGGCTTATGTCCTAAGCTCTGATACCATGATAAAATGAGAAGCAAAGAAGATAATACAGAGAGCAAATCAAGAAACAAAACAAGAGATCCTAGCTAACTTGTACAGCTGGCCAGCACTAGGTTATAGATATATTTAACATAAGAGAATTCCGTTACCAGCAATTACAAAGTGTTGATGCTGGAAAACAAAGTTCTTATGGAAAATTCATATGCTAAAGACCATTCATAATTTCTTCACATACACAAATTGCTATAGACAAATTATATGGAGAGATGAAACAAAATAAGTGGCCAATAGTTTAGTTATATCTGAGAACAGTTTCAAAGACCATTCTTCTCATTGGGTAATTCATTAACATCTACTGCTACTCTGTCTAAGAATTATCACATAATATCTGATTGCTACAGCAGTGCAAAAAATTGTACCTTTATGCCCAGAAAATCAAAGGCATGCTATTATAGTGTTATTTATTATTGCCAGCATCAAGTCTATTCAAGAATTATATAGTGAGCCACTGATAGATCTATCTTCGAAGCTCAGATTTAAGAAATTTAAAAGGAACTATGCAACATTATGTAATAACATGGTAATCCAAACTTAACCATCATTCGATCATAATTTATTCAAGGTGTTTGATCATTCGATCAGATTTATTGTGCTTAGCAACAAAAAAACAATCCATTTAAACCTCTTAGAAATTCATGAAGATAAAAGAGAAATTGTTGCAGAATTAGGGTGACCAGCAGCTTTGTTTTAGAGCATACTATGAAATAACTGAGCGGAAACAGAGTTAAGACAAGTTTTGTGTGGTTCCAACTGAATCCCTTAAACTTGATTTTGATTATTTAAAGATCAGATCAGTCATGCAATTCAAACAAAATGCTGCAACATAGTAGTCTTTCTTTTTTAAAACTCTCAACAATGTTCCCCCAAAAAGCATACAGAATATCAATCCTTTTCTGGAAAATTGTTTTAGGGCTTGTAGCATCGATTCATCCTATAGAAATAATTCGAACAAACGGACATTATTATCAGTCCACAAAATATTTGTCACCAGAAAAAAATTCAAACATCATTCACCATCCATCCACAAGATTAATCCATCCATTAGACAATGTTCATCGATTGACATGATGGATCGAATTTAGTGAAAATTTTGTCTCATCAACTTAATATTTAAACCCCTTTAGATGTTCCGCAACATTACATCAATTAGAATAAACTGTTTGTATTCTCAAAATGTATGGATTAACCATAAAACACATTAGAACTTCAGAGAAGATAACAGTGCTGATTTAGCTGTCAGAAAAGGCAATTTTCCAGTGGTTAACTTTTTATTTATCAGCATTCCCTTTATTAAGTCGCTCAAAGATATTGGCCATTGATTTTGTTGATATGGGTCATAAAGTTAGGACATATTAAATATAGCTACAGCCCATCAACACAGAAATCAAGCCTTAAAGGTTCTAGCATTTCAACCATACAATGCTAATGTTTATTGAATATTTTAGCAGTTCATTTGGGATAACTTATGCAATGGTTTACCTTTAGAACCATCATAGAATGAATTGTTGCAAAATTCCAGCGCTAAATGAAATCAAACAAGATCATAAAGACCTCAAACCAATTAACTGCAGTTGCATTTAAAGTGGCTTTTTTAACCCTTAAGGTAGATCGTTGGTTTTTTTATAGCATCGGTTTACTACTAGATTGTCATTAGACCCTGGATACACTCAAATAATTCTTGAAAATTTAGATTTGGAATGATAAGCATGACACATCCAGAAATAATCGATCAAGCTACGATACCATCAAATTTTGCAAGCATCCCCCAAAAAAGAATATTTAAAACCCTTGGATCCGCAAGCCTGGACAAAAGTGTTTAGTTTATTTAGCAATGTAGATTCTATATCTATGCAATAGATTAAGCCAGACGTTAGGTATAAATTATTCCTCAAATATGCATCTAAATAAACCTTCTATCTGAAACGTGACCTGCAGCTTAGATAAAAAGAGTGAACCTGAAATCGATTTGAGTTTGAAGACAACCCAAAATTAGATCTATGCGAAGATATAAGACCAAAGACATTTGAGTATTATTCTTTGAGAAGGTTTCCACTCTAAACCCAAAGATGGAAACCCCCAAAAATGCAAGTCTACTTAAAAAATTAATCATTTGAAGGGATCGACCAGCAGTGAAACCCAAGTTTGCTGCAAAATATGAAAAGGTTAGCACATGCAAACTTGGAAGAGAAACATAGATCTGAAAATAAAATTCTATTAAACCCTAGGTTGTAGGAAAATAAAAAAATTAAAGGAATAGATCAAATGAGATACTAAGGAAAGAAGAGAAAGCCCTAGTTGCTAACATAAAAATTAAAGGAATAGATCAAATGAGATACTAAGGAAAGAAGAGAAAGCCCTAGTTGCTAACATTGGACATAGAATCTTAAAAAACCCGTGGCAATGTCCTCTTTATCAATTTTGTTGAAGTCCTCCAAAAGGATTTGTAGAAGACAATGAAGCTAGAGACGTTGCAGGTTACAAAAGTTCAAGGGAGGCTAACTCAACATGACGTCAACCTAAGTATCACAAAAGAAATTATACATTAGATCTATTGTAAAGAATATAAAACATAGGATATTCAATTCTATTATAATATAAATCTAACTTAAATTCAATAAAGAAAGGAAATACAACTAAAATCATACCTCCCTTCCATTATCCTTCACTGTGACTCTTAGCTCATTAAGCTTGTGATTCTATAAACTCCTAACAAAACCCTAGAACATTACTCAAGAATAATGAAGATAACATACACAAATAGAAAGAAGTTCTTTCATTCTTTCTGACCATGAAAATGTTGGGTATGTGTTATATTCTTTGCATGTGTGTGTGTGTGTGTGTGTGTGTGTGTGTGAGATTCGACATCTCTGTCTGACGATCTTTGGATCTTGTGTGGCCCCTTTGCGGCTTGGGGGGCTAAGGGGGAAGCAGAGTACCCCTAG
>JZKD02S0363571.1:278241-293757 GCA_000966675.3 Picea glauca | reverse complement strand
ATATATATATATATATATATATATATATATATACTATTGTCACTTATTAGTTTTCTATGAAAAATTAAAAGAATAAATTTATATAATTAAAATAAAAAACAACACATTTAATGAAATTAAATTTTTTTGGAAATAATATTATTAGAAAGATAACATGGTTCCCAAAAATCTCCATTTAATTGTATAGTAAAATTTTCAAGGTTTATATTATTTTTGAGGTTTTTAATTTAAAAAATTATGTAAAATGGTTGAGGTGGTTTGACGAGATGGTTGGGAGTTGCACTCTCTCCACCTGGGTTCAAATTCTTGATGACATCTTGACCCATTGTGATAAGGTTCGATGAATAGGTCCCCCCGTGAGTGGGACCTCCCTACTAGGTGTGTTTCTCGATGTTTTAATCCTTGCTAAGTCATAAGTTTCTTGCTAGGCATTGACTTGCAAAATGTTCAAACTAACCTAGAGTTTATAGTAGTAACCAATCTAATTTGAACCTGGGCCTCTCCCAAATAATCCTAACAAATTATTAATTCCATTATATTTTAAAAAATAAAATAAAAAATTTCCATTAACACATTTCAATAAAAATTGTTATACATCTACATGGATTCATACTAAATTGTTACACATCTACATGGATTCACACTATTCTCATTGTAAAACGAAAATATGAATAAAATTCATAGTCCAATTATGTGGAAGAATAATAATGAAAGGTAGCATAATATTTTATCCCATTTGCAGGGTTGTATTTGTCAATTTTATTACTAACCTTTATAATAGAAACAACAGGTTAATTGATCTATACAATAAGTGCATTAATAGTAATACCAATATTACTTATAGTAATGTTTTGGAATGTATAAGTGCATTAATAGTAATACCAATATTACTTATAGTAATGTTTTGGAATGTATTAAAATTAACATTTCTTATATTAGGGTTTTGGAAACAACATTATTACTCTTGTAAAATCAAGGAATTATTCTTATCAAATATATAAGTATATTATGCTAATTTCGTGGGGATATAAGGGAAACAAAGTATGTGGAAAAAATAAAAATAAAAAATGATGCAAAATGTGGAAAAATAACAAAATATAGAAGAATGCAAGTAATTTGTTTGTTTAAAAATTGAAAAGAAAACTTGAGAAATATGATGAAAATGAAATTTTAAAGGAAGAAGAGATAAAATATCTTAAGAAAAAGTGAGCTTATATGATATGCCATTTTAAATGACGAATCTATTTTTTAAATAAAGAATGCAAAATTAATGGTAAGAAAAGTTTGTATGATGTAATATCATACATTTTGTTGATATTGTGTGGTGTTATTTATTAGTAAATTAGAATATGCAGAGAATAAATAATAGATTTTACCAAGATTTATTACAAAAATGATAGATTATAACCACAATAGTCAATAAAATAATTGGGATACCACTTATATTTTTATTGATGAGAACAACGTTCACTTCCCTCTTCGAGGGGGAAACCTCCAAATGAGTAGAGCTATGATTATAATATACTTCACAATGCATCTAATTACATTGCTTATATTTCTTTATATAGTTCTATCTACCACCTAGGAATATTCTAGAGAATAAACTTTCTAGTAGGAAGAACCTTCTAGTAGGCCTTCTTACAATTATTGATTTCACACTATTACATGGGCCTTATTTACTATAGATGGACTCCATACATATAAAAATATATATCTCTACTTAGGGGGTTAGGGTAGAATCCTAACATGCCATCCTCCTTAAAAAGAAACGTTTTCCTCAATGTTGGAAATGAGGAAATTGATAAGGTACCCCTATTGTTCCCATGTGGCATCCTCAAATGGTGCATCCTCACATTGTATTAGAACCTTCTAGATAGTCTATTGCATAGACAAGAAATGATTTTGTCAAGGATGGCCTATGGCTACAACCAAATGGAACCTTCATCAACTAGTTTTGTAAGGCTAGTTTGAATACAACAATTAGATCCAACCACTTTCTTAAAAAGAAGACATGAAGGATTGGAGGAATTTTATAGTTCCTTAGAAGTTATAATTTTTAAGGCACTATCCCAATATGTTTGAGGACCTTATAGGGGACATAAAACTTCGGATAATTATTCTGGTGGAAGTTGTCTTTGAGGGAGGTATGGTTATAAGGTTGCATATGAAGGAATACCTAATCCCCTTCTTCAAAATGGAATTTAGAATGATGTTGATGATCCCATTGTTTCATCCTATTCTAATCCATGGCCAGATTATCCTTCAGATTCTAGAGAATATCATTCCAAGCTGTGAGGGTTTTTGCTACCTCTTATGCCTTATATACTTGGGATAAATAGGATAGTAATAATGGGGATTTTTGGCCATAAGTAGCCTCAAAGAGAATCATTTGAGTTGCAACATGATAAGTTGTATTGTATCACCATTTTACTAGAGGTAACCATTGAACCCATTGGGATTGTCATTCTAAAGTAAATAAAATCAAATATGATTTTAATAATTTATTAAAAGCTTTAATATGACCATAAGTATAAGGGATATAGGCAATGCTAAGATTCATTTGAGTTCCTTGGAGCTGAACCAAATCTTACTAGAAATTGCTAGTGGAGTGGTTATAGATTGTCACAATAGATTAAGTTATACCATGGGATTTAAATATATCATCCATGAATACTTGAGAAACCATAAAGGCCTTAAAAGGGTGTTGGAGAGAATAAAAATGAGCATATTTGAAATGAGATCAACCACAACCATGATTATGGATTTATTTCTAGATTTGGGTAACCCCAGAATGAAGTCCATAGAAATGTTAGTCCATACAATTGGCACATTGGGTGAAGGTTGTAGTCCACTTGGAGGTTTCACCATTTCTCCCTTGTATTATTGTCAAAGTTCATATTATTCCACAAAGGTATGGATGTCCTTATTCATTCCTTCCCAAAAATATGAACTCTTTATCCTTTCATATGTTTTATGAAATTTTGAATGACTTGTTGTTGGAGAGAGATGGAGTTTAGATAACAGTGTGGATTTGAGGGTTGATTGCTTGCTCAAATAAAGACACCCTTTATAGTGAAGCTCTTCATTTTTCTAAGTGTAGCCCATATATTCAAGGGGTTCCATTTGAGGTTGTTCTATTAAGATATAGGTATGGGTATACATTAATTATTCTTTATGGGCATCATTAAACCAGTCAATAATCTAGGGAAACAATGCCCATAGATCCTCTACACTAAGATAACTTGTTAGTGCTCAAATATTTTGTTAATGAATGTGAAACATTCTTCAAAGTGTCCACCTTCATCAATACCACCATATTTCTTCAACCATGTCTCTCACAAAGTGAAATTGAACACTAATATGTTTTATCTTTGAATGCTAAGTCTAGTTCTTCACCAGGAATATTACACTTTGGATGTCACAATCTATCCTTACAAGTTGTTGTACCAACCCAATACCTAAAAAAAATATTTGTAACCACACTACTTCCTTTCTTGCATGAGTGGCTTCCATGTATTCAACCTCTATACTTGAGAGTGACACTACATGCTATATTTTTCTCATCCAACTGATTGCTCCTCCAAATAGGTTAAACCCATACCCACTTGTAGATCTTATGCGATCCTGATATCCAGCTCAGTCTTCATAAGCAAACCCATGTATGTCCAACACTCTATCTAATCCTAGTCTTCCTTGGGAGCACAATTCATAACTAGTAGTGCCACACAAATACCTAAAAATAATCTTCACTGTTGTCCAATTATCCTTCCTTGGTTTTTACATATACTTGCTCAAAACTCCCATTTCATGTGCAATGTCTGGTCTAGTACAAACCATTTCATACATCAAACTTCCAACTACACTAGCATACAAAACACGATACATGTCCTCTTAATCTTCTTGTGTCTTGGGACATTGATTCACAGATAAATTTATACCTACAAGAATAGGGACCCTGACCAGTTTACATTCCTACATATTAAACCTTTGCAATATTGTATCGACATATTTTTCCTAATTTAACCATAGTTTCCTGTTTTCCCGATCTCTTTTAATTTCCATGCCCAAAATGAAATTTGTAGCACCAAGATACTTCATGTAAAACCTAGAGGACAACTGAGTTTTCACATCTTATATAATATCCTTGTTGTTTCCTATCATCCACATATAATACCAAATAAATAAGATGATCACCGATTAATTTGAAATACACACAATGATCCACTTTGATCCTTATGAATCCAAATCCAAACATTGTTGTGACACACACAACAACACACTAAATCTATTGGGTTTTAGTGGGTACCCATACTACCAAACGTTTTCAAGGTAGTACTCTTGTTACCTTAATGGTTATTCACTTCTGAGATTGATGTGTGTATGCAGTCCCCAAAATGAATTTTATGCAAAGTTTGTTAATACTACTTGAATCCACCATGAAAGATCCTTTCTACACAACCCCGCTAGCCTTAAAAAACTTTTGGAATTGAAATCATTCTTAGTGATTTAAACCCCAAATCCTTATTCATGTGACCTCAATCAGATATCCTCGACACTTAACTTCTGACCCAAAGAGGTTTCTCAAATTTGAAAGTCCGGACGATGATGCCTTAACAATGTCTTTGATGGAGAATCATTATAGACACATTGATGACCTCTTGTTCTTAATTCCCATAGGTGCATAATTATGTAATTAATTTATGCAGTAGATACAATCTTGGGCTTCTCTTAAACTCAATTGCACGAACCTAAAATCTTTTCCAAATTTTTTTGTGTGTTCTTTGTTGTTAGACATTAAACTTAAGTGCTCCTTGGATCGATAGTAACTCCATTATCTTCATCATGACCCATCAATATAAACTTTCTCCAAATCTCTATCTTCCAACCCTCTTTTCTTTAGCACCTATCATCATAAGATCAAGTACTATGACCAAACTTCTCTCATCTTTGGGCTTAAATCTCCTTGTCGACTATTGGAAATTTTCTTCCTTTCAATATCCACTGTTGATCATAACAAGATGGACAATCCATTTCACGCCTCATATTATGCCAGCTTCGAATCCTTTTCGTCGATCTATCATGATTGGGTGGTTTATATGTCTTCCCGCTATGAAATGGATCGAACTGTTAATCAAACGATTGTGAATTAATAGTGATCTGATACAATGGTCGGATCTAAGTATTAAAATATTATTTTTGGATTTTCTCGATACCCGCAACTTACACAAGTATGAATACACAACTCCAAATATCAACACATTCCTTTTAGGACTATGAATACTGAACTACCTCCACCATTGATATATTGTAATCAATGGTCCTGATTTATTGTCCATCGCTCCACTGTGCGAAGTCTTCGTTGGTCACTTGTACATACCTTCCATGTGTCCCATTTACACTCATGGATCCAACTGCCACATGTCAAATTTTCATTCACTAATGTCACGTCTCCTGGTCTTTGTCATTTTCCAGTGTCTCTTCCAAGTTTGTTAATTTACTTAACTCCAAATAGATCTAAGCCATTCATTGATGTTATTTTATTATATTTCCTTCAGCTTGTGGACTCCATAGACTCTGATAACTCCATTATGATATCCAATAAGATTCTTCCACACGTCCACTTTTGATTTGCTGACAAACTGTAATGGAATATTCTTTGATTCCATTATTTCAGAGCAATGAATCTTCCTTAGTTTTCTTAATGCCGAATCATCAATATCAAAGAAGAATATTATTCGATACTATATCTGTCGAAGTGTTTTAACAAGCTATGGAATTTCAACTATGAAAAATTGACTTTGAACCGCTTCACACTAATATCCCAATGGATCTGAATACTAAACAAACTCTAGTCATCGATATGGAAGAGCTCCACTCCATATTTGATATCGGTCGTCTAAATCCTTAAACACACAATTAAAGTCTTGGTCCAATGAATCAAGGATCATGATTGATTCTAATCAGAAAGTTCTTTCGGATTCATCGCATAGGTTTTTGATTTTCGACATTTCGAACCAAACTAGTGTGGTCCATCATAAGGAAAGCGTTTGTGAGAAATGAAGGAAAAAGGATATAACAGGTATATAAATACTTGAAAAGTTTTTATAAGGAGTCGACTTATTGAAAACAAAATCAAGAATTATAAAATTTAAGAAATTATAATTGTTTGTTTAAATAATTAATTATTTGTTTGTTTAATAATTAATTGTTTGTTTGTTTATTGATTTTTTATTTAATAAGAGCTAACTGGAAAATGTTTATAAATTAACATTTAGAATTATTCATATTGGCAAGGGTAGGGATCCAATTTTGACTATTTTTCCATCCATCATCTTTGTTTAGATTATTAGGTTGTTTTTCAATTTCAATTGCTTCTCTGAATTTTCTATTGTGATAGTGATCTATCTTGGCAAGGATTTTGGTCTCTTCAATACAAATGTGATGTTTAGTTTCATCTGAGTGTTCTGTGAAAGCTAAGGGATGAGTGTGATTGTGTTTGATGTCAGCAACATGTTCTTGAATCCTAATTCTAAAGGAATGACCTATTTCTCCTATGTATTGTTTACCACACGAACACGGGATCATATAGATGCCTTTATGTTCGATGGGATCAACAAAGTCTTTGACTGCCCTAAGGGAATTCCTAATAGTGTTTAGGGGTTTGAAAGTTGCCCCAATGTTTTTCTTCTTTAAAATCCTCGGAAGTTTGTCTGTTGTTCCTTGTATGTAGGGTAAGTAAACCTTAGACACATCATTATTTGTTTGTTCTTTATTCCTAGGTGTTTTGGTGGAATTTTGAAAGGCTTTCATTACTTGATGTTTTTTATAGCCATTATTTTTAAAAACATTGAGGAGGTGATTTTTGTCTTCCTCTAGGTGTTCATCATCAGAAATTCTAAAGGCTCTAGTGGCTAAGGTGTTTAGAACACCTAGTTTTTGGGAGGGGTGATGATGGGAATCAACATGAAGGTATTGTTCAGTGTGGGTTTTCTTCCTATAAACTTGATGGGATAAGGATCCATCAGGTCTTTTTGTGACTCTGACATCTAGAAAAGGAAGACTATCATTATTTTCAACCTCCATAGTGAACTTGATGTGATCGGATTGTTTATTAAGGTGAGTCACAAATTCATATAATTTGTCACAACCATGGGGCGGCCAAATGACAAAGGTATCATCAACAAACCTATTTCAGTATTTAGGTTTGAAGGGTGAGGAATTTAGGGCATTGTTTTCCAAATCTTCCATGAATAAATTGGCTATGATGGGAGAGAGGGGGGATCCCATAGCGACCCCACAGGTTTGTTCATAAACGTCACCTTAGAAACTAAATAAAGTGGATTTCAAACAAAGCTCAACTAAGTTGGCAGTGCCTAGGTCAGTGATGTTTTTGATGAATTTCATTGCTCCGTCAATGGTAATTTTAGTGAAGAGAGAAACAACATCAAAGCTGACAAGGATTTCATCCTTGTCGACTTTAATGTTTTTGATCTTCTTTACAAAGAAAGAGTAGTCTTTAACAAAGGAGCTAGTGTTTCCGACTAAGGGTTTGACTTTATGAGCTAGGTATTTTGCAAGTTGATAAGTAGGGTTGCCTATTGTGTTGACAATGGGTCTAAGAGGGGCCCCTTCCTTATGAATTTTAGGAAGTCCATATATCCTAGGGGTGGAGGGGCAACTAACAATCAATTTCTTTTTATCATCATCTTTTATGTTGCTTAATTTAATGGCATTGGAAACTTCTTTTGCAATCTTACTTAAGGGGTTTTTATTGAGTTTCTTATAACTTCCACTGTTATTGAGGTGATCCAACATTTTTTCAATGTAGTTTTCCTTATTCATAATGACAACAGCCCCACCTTTGTCTGCTTTTAGAAATACTAAATTCTTATTATTGTTTAGGGATTTTAGAGCCAAAAATTCTTCTTTGGTGATTTTACTCTACGGATAATTACTAAGCAGTCTTGTCTGATTTCTTCTTTAGCATTATCTGGGAGGTTTTTAATACTATTTTCAATGTTGCATAAGATATCTTCAATAGGAATTTTTCGAGGGGCAGTGGCAAAGTTAAGACCTTTTCCTAGTAACCTAATAGTGTTTTCATCGATGGGATGGGTTGATAAGTTTATAACTAAATTTTTGGGTACAATGGTTTTGACCTAGTTAGTCTTACGTTCAAAGTTGTTGACTTGTTTACTATCGTTATGATTGATTCTTTTCCTTGATATGATGGTTCTTATTTCTCTATGTATGCAGAAGGATTTTGAACTTTGTTCTTTGAAGGAATTCAACCCTCGATCAACCTGTGCATAGATACAAACTTAACTTTTATTCTTCCATGATCTTAAATCGATTCCACGATAAATTCGATCAACAATTATTTCCTTGGATACATCAATATATTCGATGATCAATGATCACTCGAGATATGTCTTCTTTGTTAATAATATTTAACCCTATTGGACCCAGAACCTACACAAACTCATTGAAGGTTTGATCTGGACTGTAATAATTTCACACATGGATATCAATACAACAGAAAAACATCCAATATCACACTAAAACAGAGAACCTGTAAAATACACAGAATTCTATTAATGAATTTTTGTACACAAATTACATAAGACCTTTAGTCTTCTAGTCCTGATTTACATTCAATTGGACTCTGATTTGGCCTTTGGTCTCACCTAACATTTTCACACACACTCTTTATCCTTTCTTTGTCTCTTCGTACACATCTCTACTTCCCGTAGGATTACAATATTTAAACACGAAAGATGAAATTCTAGTTCAATCAAAACCAACTCCCATGAATCTGGAACTAATTACAATAATAGTGTTCATCCTTCCATAATTTATGAGGCTTCATTTGATCGAATCCTCCCTACTTAGAAAAATCCACCTAATCCAACAAATTTGTTTGATTAATCCCATTTCATCATAGTTAGGGAAAAAAACACTATCTTCTAGAATATGCTTACAAAATTAGGAAAACATAATCAAATCCATTAATTCAAAGTTAAGGACCCACTTTCGTAGCCAATTTCAAGATCCCCCAAGGTCTATTCAAACAAGTTTCGTTTGGAGGCAAAATGCTCTTGCATCAGACTCCCAAGGTTAAAAAATTTCATGATCTCTTGATCATGAGTATTCATTTGTTGAAGTCCTCCTGGATCCCAAACCTTATGTTCTTATCCACTTGCTTTGATGCCTTGTTGTTGTCTTGTTATTTTTTATAACCTTCCAGGATCACATACTTTACTTTGTTTCTATGCAACATCTTTGCTAGCTTTAGTAATATGTACTGGCATCTTGTGCTTCTTCTTCTTTCTCTGGTATCTCCTCTTGGAAGTCTTCATTAATTGCTTCCATAAATCCTCAATGTCCAATCTTGCCTCTTCTAGTACACACCATTGCTGCAATTTTTCTGTTGCAATTTTCCACAAAGAAATTCTATGGATGCTTCCATGTCTTGTTTTTCGCATATCTATCTGTCCACAGCTCCTTGAGAACACTTCTTACTAAATAAAAAAATATGCAAAAAATAATGTATATCCTTAAGTTGCATGCTCATTCTAAATGATTGTTCAATCAAATTATATTCTTGGAATTTATTAAAATGACATATTTCCCACAAACATTTTAAACCTCTTTGTAAGGATTCCTCCATGATCATGCACCAATGATCTTCAACACCATCTTCATCCACTTTCATTTCTCCTTTATAAAGTTCCATACTTGCATCATTGTAGCCTTGCATAACCCTTTCCAATATTCCATGTACTTCATCCTCTGAAGTATCTCCAAGCCAGTTATTCTTCCTCTTTGCATCGTCATCATCTGTATCCTATGAATATACATAAGTTCCTCTTTTATAGCTTCCAAGAGACAATGTTGTCCCTTCCTCTAACATGAGAAAATTATGAATCGGTCTTGCTCTTATGTCTTCATGAGGGAATTATTACTTTAGGAAAACTACAAGTGGATGCCTATCTCCATGACCTGCATAACATGTACAACCTTTAATCACACAAAATCCATTAGTTTTAAAAATATGAGACTTTTGAGTCTCTTTATATGCCTCTAGAATATTCTCCTTATCTTGGACTGAACTTTCCAAGATATTCATGAGGTTTGTACTACAAACTTCATCCTCCTCTCCAAACATCACTCCCTTCATTGGTTCAAAAACATGAACTACTGGTCCTTCTCCCAAGGATTCTCTATACTCACATTCTCTGAGTTTTTCTTCCCTAATCCAAGATTTCAGTCTGTGTCTATGCTTCCTTGCAATCAATTGTCTAATAGTCCATCTAGCCTTCCTCTTCATTCTACAACCATATCTATGGTCTTCATTTCTTTCTTATAACAACTCTGTAAGTATATTAAGTCTCTCTTTTAACTCAGTAAATTCTTTGTCAAGCTCCTCTTGATTCATCCGTCTTTTTTAAATTTATTTGGCATTCTCTCTCCTTTGGTTATGGCTTCTCTCTGAACCTTTGACATGACCATCAATGGTAATATCCATCTCTTCCTTTGTTGTAAACTTTTCCTAGTCCACTGTGAGCTGCATGAAGCCTCTGTATAAAGTATCCTCTCCTTGCCACTCAATACCTCACCAAGATTCCTCTCGAGATTTGTACTTTTTGTATCACTGGTTCTCTCCATTGGAACCTTATGAGCACTCCTCTTCTCTCCTCTAGCTCTGCACCTACTCACTTTATCTAAGAACTCTTTTGTTCTCCTCACTTCCAATATTCAACTGGAAGTGTTACACCATCCCTTTCTATAAGGTTATTCTTCCACAATATATTTCACTTGAGAGATTTACTTTCTCCCTTATTCTCCTTTCATAGCTCTACTGGATGAAAATCGTTGCTAACATTCCTTTTCCCTCTACTTCTACCAGCTAATTAACATTAACACTATTAATTAAAATCCAGATATAAACATTTAATGCATACCTTCTAGATCTATATTGAGATCTTGTCCTCCAACATCTTTCCCCAATTCTGCTCCTTGGCTGATATGGATTTGACTCTGCAAAAATCCACAAAGGAATTGTGTATACAATTCCTTTTTCTAACTATCTGTACAAATTTTCAAGATCCTTGTCTAGTGTCATTGATCTCCACGATTTCCTTTTGAAAATTTGAATTTGCATATTTCCACTTTTTATTTTAGAGAAAAGATGCGCTCTAATACCAAAAAATGATGACCTCCTAGACTTGAGTCCCACAGGTGGAGAATTATGTAGTAGCTACGATTTCGAGCTTCTCTTAAACTCAATTGCACGGGCCCAAAATCCTTTTCGAATATAGTTTTGTTTTCTCTATTGTTAGATAGTAAACTTAAGCACTCCTTATATCGGATCTAACTCCCTTATCTTCACCATGACCCATAAATATAAAATTTCTCCAAAGCTCTATCCTCTATTCCTCTTCTCTTTAGCACTTATCATCATAATATCAAGCACTATGACCAAACACCTCTCGTCTTCGGGCTTAAATGTCCTCGCTGACTATACAAAATTTTCTTCCTTTCAATTTCCACCATTGATCATCATAGGATGAACAATCTATATCACTCCTAGGATTATGGTAGCTTTGAATACTCACAGTTGATCTATCTTGATTGGAAGGTTTATATCATGTCTCTCTATGAAATGGATCATCCTATTAATAGGACGGTTGCGAGTTAACCGTGATCTGATCCAATGCTTAGATCCGATTCTTGGAATATTCTTTGTAGAGTATCTCAATACCCACAGCTTACATAACTATGAATACAAAAATCTGAATATCTATATATTCCTTTTTGGAGTCTGAAGGCCAAAATACCTCCACCATTGATCTACTGTAATCAACGATCTCTATTTAATCTCCCTCGCTACACTGCGCGAGGTCTTTGTCAGTGATCCTAATTTTATGAGTAGAACGAAATGAATAGAGATTATTATTATTATTATTATTATTAACACAAATACGCAAGGAACAATAACATAGATACAGTAAAATTAGCCTCTATTCAATAAGGAAATACGTTGAAACTGTAAAATGAAGATTGAAAACAATCTTTCTAGAATGATGGAAACTCATCTCTCAGAAGAGATGTGACGGTTGTGCTCATTCAAAAGAAGATGAGTACAATGAGGCTCTAAAGTAATTTTTACATAAAACATGAATGCTAAAATTCTAGACATCCAAAAACATAACCCTAGGAAATGAAGCGCCAAAAGTCATGTGGGCCCCGTTGGGGTAAGTTGGTACATCAACTTCCTGGGGTTGTAAATTTTGCATATGATCTTTGTTTTGAGGCATTCTATACCTTGTCGAAAAGGTCTATTCGATAAGTACAACTTTTGTGAGGGGTCATGGCATGATGTTTGGATTCCTTGGGCCCCCAAAAGTCCCAAAAAACATTGTTTAGGGCCTCAAAATGGCCCCATAAGTTTGGGACTCGAAAAACTGTTAAACAAAATCCATAATGAAAATTGTATGTGATCCAGATGGAAGAGATGGGTGGCCATCGATATCCACCTATATCAATTCTCCCTTTTTAGGAATCAATGGCCTCCATTTCATTTAGTTCCCCCATCAGATGAGGAAATTTTTGTTGAATTTGGACCTAGGTGAGCCACTTGCCTTGGTACAGGAGTTGCTCTCCTTTGACAACATGATAAAGATAAAAATTCTATTGGTGAGTTCCCTTGAAATTGGTTTCCACTATATGATCAGTAGATTCTTGTTCCATGTGGTCAGGGTTTATCTCTATCAGTGTCAACTGTTATTCTACCTCTTAGGTGTCCAATAATGGTGGAAAGTATGGTCGAAGGAGGTCTACATTAAACACTTGGTGCAAGCCAAGGCAGGGGGGAATGTTGAGCTGAAAATAATTTCCACTCACAACCTTGGTGATGGTATAAGGTCCATAATGGAGTGGACAAATCTTTTGATGGGGTCCTGTTCAGGATCAAAGGCCTCGGTTGCTTCGAAAGACCCTTGATGGTCTAGCTTCCGCCTCAATGGTGGAGAGGGTGGCTCCAGTATAACCGGCGGCAGGCCCAGAAGCCTTCGTGACCGGCGGAGCTTTGAATCCTCCACTGTGTGAGAAGATTCACGACACGCTAAGGTATTCTACACGAACAAACAACAACACACACTAAAATAAAGCCCCTGGAAGATAAATCAATCAAGAACTATATTAGTAGGAAGAACAGTTACAACAACCAACACTAGAGTACCTTACCGGTGCAAGTGCAACTCGAATACGGAAGCACCCTCCGGGTCTACTCTGAAAAGCGTTGGTCCGATGTCCATCCTAGGTACCGCGGTATACCCCCGCAGTCACCTGTGTATGTCCCTAGAAAATATAGGCAACTAGTTTTCCAGCACGTGAACAGCTATCAGGCGGGTACAATCGACAGTCAGGTAGACCACAATGAGCAGGGTATCAAGCCCAAAACTTGTCAAGGGTATCGAGAGCAAGTGTTCCGGAAGAAGACTGAGGACCTTGAACGGATTCGAGATCCACGAAGCTCTGTGGCAAGTGAAAACGACAGAATCCCTTAACAGATCCTCTATATGT
Organism: Picea glauca; assembly: GCA_000966675.3. Lineage (NCBI taxonomy): Eukaryota > Viridiplantae > Streptophyta > Pinopsida > Pinales > Pinaceae > Picea > Picea glauca. The sequence continues at coordinate 280,170 of JZKD02S0363571.1, read as the reverse complement.
GTTCTCCACAACGCTCGGTCCAGCTTTGGAGGGGTTATCTCCGCTGCCTTTCCTTACGCGACCTCGTGTTTAGCCCCTGTGTTAGAGGGGGGTCCTAAATAACTTTTCGTAACTGGACTTCTACACCCCCTAAGTGATAGAATTCAATGTTTAGTTTGGGTGGCCTTGGAGAATTTACTCTCCAACCTATTCCAAGGCCCTATTCCTGAGCTAGTGGATGCACCCCACAAACAGAAAAGTCTACTTGATTTTATTTAACATTTCTTTTAATGGGCTTTATTAAGTCTCAAGGTGCGGAAGTGAAACTGAGGGTGTGTAAAAAGACTCAAAGAAAAAAGCACAAAAAAAATGCGTGGAAACAAAAACTTTTACTAAAATGTAAAACCAACAACTTTTCAATGAAAGACTTCTTTTCTTTTCGAAATTACTAAGATTTTATGCAGTAAATATGAAGGATTTTCACTCAGATATGTTAGCTACTTATACTTGACATGCACTGCAAAAACTTATGAAACAAACTTATTTCCTAGCTACTGATGCAACAACACAATCCTCAAACCAAGAAGAAAATGAAACAGGAATTTTTTTTTTTATTTCATTGTAAAATAACACAACAAGGAAAAATGATGACAAGAACAAAACCAAGAGAATAAAAGAAAACTATGGATTAAAGCGCAGATCGAAAACAGAATCAGAGCACAAAAATGCAACAAAGAAATCACAACAGCACCAATACTAACACTTGCCTAAAAACCATAAATCAAATATTTTTCTCTTTTGTCTTTTCTATCAAAAAATTCCCTAACAAACACAGGCTAAGGATAAGATGCCCTAGCCTGGTGACTGTGCAGCTCCAGACTCTCTGCCCCTGAGAGGAGCTCTTCTCACCACAGGAGGGGATGACTGCCCCACCCAAGCTGAAAAGCTACCAAATAGGCCCGCGACTGTCAGCAAGACAGCACGCGGTCAACCGCGGGCTGGGCTACAACAGCACGCGGGTATCCACACTCAGAACTGAAGCAGCCCGCGGGTAGGTATAAAATCTGAGAAAAAATCAAACACAGGCAGCCCAAACCTGAAAGAGGCCTCTGGTATTGACAACCAGGGTCTCTGAAAGGCTTGGATGTTGGCACTTCAACAGAAAACGAAAAAAATTCAAAAAAGAAAACAAATGCTAAGAATAACCAAAACAACAAGGCAGACTGAAAGCAAGACAGTAAACAAATCAGAACCCAGACAGGATCTAGAAAGGCCTCTGAGAAGATAAACTTATGACAGGGAAGAGGAGACTGCCTCTTAAGCTTCCTGGGCTCTATACGCTACTGAAACCACTACAGCAAGCGGTCATCCGCGGGTTGTAGAAGGTTAGGGCACGGTTTACCCGCGAGCAGGGCTTCTGCAGGTCGCGGGTTCCTATGTGTGTCCCGAGGATGAATGTCAAGTATCAGTCAAGGAAAAATGGTATTGATAACCAGTTTCCCTGCTAGTATTGACCTAACAGGCAAAAAAATAAACAAAGAAATAGAAATTGAACTTCTTTAAACTACCCAAAAGATCTTTAACCAAATCCAGAAACCCTAAGAGTAAAATATCCCCAGTGGAGTCACCAATTCTGTTGTGGGGTATTCTACCCTATGGACTAACAAGCTAGGGCTTTAAACTTGTACGCAGATCATGACCCTTCAAGAATAACTTTTAACCTCCTACCCAAACCTATAACCCTTTTTCTCAGGCAAACATGGGAAGAATCAACTAACCTTTTTATCGACGATTGAAGTAGATCCTCCGTTGAGCTTTTATCTCCTTATTGCTGATGCTCCTTCCACAAAGCGATCCTGCAATCAAGACAAAACTACGCATGCATGCTACTGATCTACTAGAGGGTTAGAGATTAAACACAAATCAAATAACATAGATAAGACTCATGTA